>CATKHJ010023352.1:0-20863 GCA_949750685.1 Vernicia montana | reverse complement strand
TAAATTTTATTTAATTAAATAGATAGTATGTACAATGAATTTAGTTTTTTGCATAATTTAATGTATTTGTAGTTTATTAATAAACATAGTTAATTAGATTAGTTGAATCTTTATAGGAAATTCCATTAACAAATACAATTAATATGAATTTTATTTATTCAATAGATAAGTACAATATTAAATACATAGTATGTGCAATGTATATAAATGCACTCTATAAATTAATAAATTATTAATTTATCGATTATTTAATAACTTTATAAATTAATAGGTTTTGATCGGTTCCAATATTATTAATTTATAAAGGTTATGCTGTATTTGGATAGTTAGTCATTTAAAATGATGGAGCATTTGAAATTTATTATTATACTTATTTTTTATGATTTTATACTTTAAACTCAAATTTAAATCCATAATGATTTTAAATGACTATTTATCCAAACAGACTTAGATAATTCAGCTTTTATTTCATTTCCCAAGCTGTTAAAAAATTTTATTTTTTTGTATTTTCTTTTTAATTCGATCACTGTGAGGAGAATTTTAACTTAGACCTATTCTATGGTTTTTTACGAAAATGCAAAAAAAAAAAACATAAAAAACAATTCTTTGTTCTTTCCTATGTACTAAAAAAAAATCATAATAATAGGTTAAAAAAAAAAAACCAACTTAGATTGGGCTTGTTACGATGGGCCAAACAAAATCGCTGAAGGATTTTTCAAACAAACCCTAACGATCCATTCACATGCGAATGATCCAACTTATTAAGGCCTAAGCCCATAAAAAAAAGCCTAGCTTTGACAGGCACGTGACATGACAGCTAACGGACAACAAGTCGTTTGGATGCAGATGAATTGTAAGTTGTAAGTTGTAAGTTGTAAATTGTAATGTAGGTACGAACAGACAGAGCGTCAGTAAGGCAATTTCTGAATTCTGTTTTGATCCTTGTTCTTAATATATTTCTATTTAATAATTTTCTTTCTTCTAAAGTAGTTGAGTTCAGAACATCTCAAAAACCAACTAATTGTTTTTTCTTTACAACTAACCATTAGAAATAAATTATGTTGCACGAAAATAAAAATGAGAAAACGAGAAACGTAGAAACGAACACACGGAAACAAAATTTTCAAAAAATTTTAAAAAAGAAACATGGAAAAAACGCGCAAATATAAAAAAATATAAAGATATATTTGTAAATATTATATATATATATATATATATATATATATATATATATATATATTCATACTTCACAATAGTAACATCCTCTCTAAATGAATATGTGTGAACCTTTAAATTTGCACTCCTTGATGATTGGTTTTCAAGTAAGAATTCATAAAATCAAACCGAGCCCAAATCGGATCAGAAATGGGTCCAAACAAAGCAAAACAGTACAAAATCGGGTTGATTCGAGTAAAGCCAGACCAAATCAGATTGTGTCAGGTTAAAACCGCTTGGTTGACACCATCGGTTTTTAATTACGAACCCATGAAATCAAATCGGACCCAATTAAAAATAAACAAAATTAAAATGGCGACTCTCTATTACATAAAGCGAAAAATACAAATTCCAATTTTCCAAAACTCATAGCGGGTTTCAGATTGCGTGGAGTTTTTCCCGAAGAGTATTTTAATTCTCTTAGTGGATCGGACCGGTGCTCGGACGAGGCTTCACAGTTGGCGACTTCGCTGGGGACAATTAAATCTTTTTCAAAATAAAGATAAAAAATGGATTACTTTTAGTAAAAATAAAGTTTTGGCTTTAGTTCAAAATAACTTTCCATGCATCACTATATATGGACTCATTGTCTAAAATCATAGTTTCCTAGGAAAACAATGGATAGAAAGTAATATCAAGTGGGTAACCCTCATTGGGTCTATTCGCCGATAGTGAAATCATCCGGCCCACAATGTATCTTTTAAATCCTTTTTAAAGGTGTAACGGGTATGCACGTACCGCTGGACCCACGCGAGGCTCTTTGTCTTACATGTGGTTAGGTATATAGCTGCTCTAGTGTGACGGGTTCCTATCCAAAACCACCAAGCCTTTTCATGTAATGAACTTAGAACCTAACCTTAGGTTGTATGTTCCATAAAGCAAAAACCTTACACAACTGTATCTTCATCATGCATCTATATTGCACAACATGCATTCATTTTAAATGGAACCTTGAACCGAAGAAGGGTCAAACATTTTTTACCCAATCACCTTCGTCCCACAAATTTCAAGTTCGCTTCGCTCATCCCTCCGGCTTGGCTCTTTGAGCCTACCCTCCGGGCCCGCCTAATATACTTGGCATAACATACTAAAGCCCAAAAACTTGGCAAAATTCCCAATGCCTAATACCTTTGGGCTCAACATACTAAAGCCCAAAAACTTGGCAAAATTCCCAAAGCCCAATATCTTTAGGCTCAACATGCTGAGCTCAAAACCTTGGCAAAATTCCCAAAGCCCAATACTTTTTGGCCTAACATACAACCCTAAACCCAAAGCCTTGGCCCATCCTACTTAAAGAAATCCTCAAAGCCTAATACCATTAGCCCATAAGCTCAATACCATAGGCAAAATCCCAAAAGCCCAATACCTTTTGGCCCATCATACTCAAAAGCCCAAAAACAATTGGTCCACAACACCATAAGGGATTTCTTTTCTCCCAGAATCTGTATATCCCTACTCATATCACCTCTTCACCAAATACTTACTGAGTTTCTTTTGGTTTTGCTAAAGGTACCAATGGCTGATCCAACTGACATAGCTACCCTGACAACATTTATGACCAATCTCCTTCAAAAGCAAAAGAAAAATTTTCAAGCAATTATGAATGCTCAACAAGCCCAATTCGAAGAACACAGGCAATCCATCATCGAAGAAGTACGGGCCATGTTTAATCAAACTAGTCTTAGCCCGACTAAATCAAACACAGACAAGGGAAAGGCTGTTACTAATACTCCTCAACCCAGTGAGGTTCTAAACATCATAACTCAACCTACTACTTCATCTCCTGCGAATCATTTTCAAAGGAACGGAGATTTCTCTCACCCTGACCTAAGAATATACATGGAGAAACTTAAAGTGATAGAGAAAACCATCAAAACCTTAAAACTCCATAATGACCTGATTGATATGGACAATTTAGCCTTGTTCCCTGATGCTAGATTTCCACCGAAATTCAAGATGCCTGAACTTGAGAAATTTGATGAAACTATTTGCCCTAAGACCCATCTGATGATATATGTAGGGGAAATGCAACATTTAGAACTCAACAATGAACTCCTTGCACAACTGTTCCAACAATCATTAACCGGTGCTTCCCTGAGATGGTTTATTTCACTAGATAAAAGCTAGAAAAGGACACATGATTTGGAAACCACCAGACAGCTTTTGAATGAGTCATTCTCCACGTTCCTTACAAGGTGGAGGGCTAAAACTGCTCAAATGGTAAACAGACCAACAGAACAAGAACAGGTGAACATCCTTGTCAAGAACCTACTCCCAACTTACCAAACCCATCTGGTAACCCAATACCTGCCTACCTTCAAAGCATTGGTGGCAACTGCATCCAAGGTTGAAGATTGCATCCAAAGTAGATCATTTCAATCTGAATTCTCCACCACCAATCTGAATAATGATGAAGAATCTGAACTCCATGACCTTTAAGGCTAAGACCGACATGCCTCAATCTCATCTTCTTTTTTCAAACCTGAAGCCATGATTCCATGCATCTTCACCGAAGTGGAAGACAGATCCCACCTTACCTCACCTCACCTCTGCCCAAGTAGTATGTTATGGAGGAGTTCAAGCTTAGCTAATCTGACCTGTCCGAGATTGAGTCCAAGTCCAAGTCCAAATCAAGTCAGAGTCCATGTTCAAAATCCAAATTCGAGTCTGAGTTTGTCATTTATAAGTCCGAGTCTTTGTATTATATTCTCCTTTTGCAATATTATTCATGCACTTCTTTATTCTCATCTTTCCAGTTTAATCTGATAATAAAAAAAAATAAAAGTAAAAAATAAAAAAAAATCAATTAATTTTGGCAAACATTTGCATTTCACCATGAAATCCACCATGATTTGGAAACAATCAAGACTTGAGGGATTCTTATACCCACATTAGCAGCTGCTTCACCAACTCCCAACAAAGGATAGTCAATAAAGAACACCAAATGATGATCTATTCAGTTGGAGCAGTCAAAGCTAAAGGCAAGCCAATGAAGTTACCCATTGCACTTTTGGGTAATCAAAAATAGACACCTCAACAAGAGACAATAATCTTAAAAAGGACTCGATGTCCCTATAAGGTTTCTCTCTGGACAAAGATTCAATGAAATGGTTTAGACAAAGGTTAAAACTCCAAGACGAAGGACAATAGAAGCCCAAATCATGGTGGAATAATCTTTAAATGCGAAAAATTCATTGATTAGTTCGCTAAGTTGAAAATCCGAAAGGGCAACTTAGGCAAAAAATTAGAGAAAGCTCGCTAAGTTGAAAATCCAAAAGGGCGACTTAGGCAGAAATTAGAGCAAGCTCGTCGAGTTGAAAACCCGAAAGGGCGACTCGGGTAAAAGTTAGAGCTAAAGAAAAATCATTATGATCAAATCATTATGTTCTTTATGCTTTTATCCCACATTAAAGGCATATCATCTTAAAGTCATCATCTTTCGATTGATCCCTCATAAGGGGCACGCCTTTCAAATTATCTTTTGTCAAATATGTCAAGTCGCCCTTATTAATCAATAGGGGCATATCATTTAAATCATCCGTTACGTAGCCCTTATCAATCATTAAGGGCAAATCCTTCAAAACATTTGTCACGTCTCCTAGCTCAAACAACTAAGTAGCCCTTATCATTCATTAAGGCTATACCTTTCAAGACGTTTGTCAAGTCTTTTAGCACAAAAGCTAAATTGCTCTTACCTTCCATCCAAGAGCACGTCTTCCGAGTTGTCATCCAAATCATTTAGAGTATTCTCAAGAGTCCCATCACTTTAAGAGTCTATTCAATCTCAGACAATAAGATAAGTTGTGCTTATTTTCTCCATAAATCATGCTACAAAAGTAAAATCATACAACCTCCCCAATATTGATCAAAAGGGCCTAAGCCAGATAAGGCCTACCATCCTTTCAAACCCAAATTTCCTTGTTAAAATCTCAAGGCAAAGCTCATCAAGCTCACCAAAAACCCAAGTCTCCTTGGTAAAATATCATCTTTCAAGGCTAAGCCCACCAAAAACCCAAGTCTTTTTGGTAAAATAAAATTTTCCAAGGGCCAAGCCCACTAAAAACTCAAATCTCCTTGGTAAAATATCATCTTACAAGGGTAAAATCCACCATAATTCAAAGTCTCTCAATACTCATGAATCCTTTTAAACCCAAGTTTCTTTGGCACAATACCATCTTACAAGGGCCAAGCCCGTTAGCAGAATAAAAAATCCCAAGTCTCTCAGGACTCATGATCCTCAAAACCCATTTTCCTTGGTAAAACCAAAAGTCAAGCCATGACTTCTAAAAAACTATCATCCTCAAGCTGATTCAAAAGGGCCCGAACCAGTCGAAAGCCTAAGCCACCTTGGCGAATCAGATAGTCCCTCCAAGCCCAAGCTACTTTGGCAAATCAGACAGTCCTTCCAAGCCCAAACCACCTTGGCAAGTCAGATAGTCCTTCCAAGCCCAAGTCACCTTGGCGAGACATACCATCCATCCAAGTCCAAGCCTCTTTGGCAAAAACATTTCTAAAATCCAAGTCATTTGGATAAGCAAAATCAAGCTTGCAAGCCAACTGGTCAAAAACACCACTAAAAGTCATGTCCAGAGGCAGATTCTTAACAGATGGGTTGCACAAAGTCAACCCATAAAATATCTCCCAAAGGCAAAACCTGACCTAGCCTTCCATGCTAGGCTACACCTGACTGAGCCTTCCAAGATAACCTTCCAGGCCATACCTGACTGAGCCTTCCAAACATTATCACTTCCAAAACAGGCCAAACCTGACCCAGCCTTCCAAGACAAGCCAAACCTGACTGATCCCTCTAAGGCAAAACCTGACCCAGTCTTCCAAGATAACCTTCCAGACTATACCTAACTAAACCTTCCAAGCATGACCTCCAAAGGTCAAAACCTAACCTTGCCTTGAATTTCAACCTCGGGCCAAACAATTGAGCCAATGTCCTTTATCATTCTAAAATGAGGACACCCTCCTCCACAATGATCAGTACTTTTATACCAAGTTGGCCGTTTAAAGGTTCAAGGTATCCAGTTCATAATCTTTGCATAGTCAGATGCATCTCATCATAGGTTGCTAATCAGAGCTCCTGCAACAAGACGGACTATCATCCTACCAGAAAGGACCATCACTTCTTCCTATCAGAAAAGAATATCATCCTATCAGAGAGGATAATCACATTGTCCTACCAAAAAGGACCAATCTATCCAAATCATCCTATCAGACTTGATAATTTCATGATATTCATAATTGTCTACCAGACAGATTAATTCTGATGAAACCCAGACTCAAACCGGGACCATCTTCCCAAAGATACCATGAGGCATTTCCTTCACCCAAACCAATCAATCAAAATCGCCAAGACATACTGGCACCAATCAATCTCAAAAACAGACCCATCTTAAGATAGATTTAGGATTCATACCTTAAATCTGAATAAGGTTTCTCTTTCAGAATCAGACTTATCCTAAGATAGCCTTAGGATATTCTTCCCAACCTGATCGGGATTATAACTTTTATTTTTCCAAACAGATCAGGATTATATCTTTTACCCATAATAGACCGGGAATACATCTCTTATTTTTTTCACACAGACAGGGAATATAGATTTTCCTAAATATGTCTAAACACCGACCTAGACATCACTTTGATTCCTATTCCCCAAGTTCACTATCATCAGAATCGCCTTTTGAACAAAACCAATTTTGATGAAGGGACAACTGTGAATCCTTAAATTTGTACCGTTTGATGACCGGTTTTCAAGTACGAATCTATAGAATCAAATCGAGCCTAAATCGGATCAGAAATGGGCTCAAACCGAGTAAAACAGTACAAAATCGGGATGATTTGAGTAAAGCCAGACCAAATCAGATTGTGTCAGGTTAAAATCGCTAGGTTGACACCACTGGTTTTCAATTACAAACCCATAGAATCAAATCGGGCCCAATTCGGATCAGAAATGGTCTAAAACGGACCGAAACAGTGTAAACCAAGTCAAACCAATCGGTGGCTGTCTGGGCGGCACACCAAGCATGCCGCTCAGCCCGCGGCATGCCCAACGTGCCGCTCAAAGCACGGTACGCTAGGCAGTCGGCGCGCTAGGCGTGCCGCCGCCAGCGCCGCCTGAGCCTCCTCTATAAATAGGCAGTCTCCTCCTTCAAAAATTCAGAGAGAAAATCTCCCGAAATGCAAAAAATGCTTATTTTGCTACTGAAATTCTGTCCAAAATCATTTTTTTTTATATCCAAATCCTTTCAACTACCAAAATAATTTCAATTTAAAATTGTTATTATTTATTTTTGAGTTCCTAATCCGAATTGGAGCTCAAATCCGGAGTCAGGCTTGCCCCGTCCGCAAAAAAACTAAGAAAAGTAAAGGTATAATTCATTTTTCTTGCAATTTTTAAATTCTAAAATCAGATATATAATTTATCTTGTTGTCACGTCTTTATTTGGATCTAAATCTGAAAAGATCTAAAATTTATTAATTTAAAATCTGAATTAAATTAATAAACCAAAACCTCTTTTGAGTAAACTCCTTATTCGTAAAAAGGAAGAACTGCGTAGGGTTTGATTTTCATTCAAAGGGATATGCAGGCATGCCAATATTTAAAGCATAACTCCAAAATATTTTAAATAATATTTTTTCCTTTTATTTTTATTGCTTTATATTTCTTTATTAAAATTAATTGAGGAATATATGTACTTTTTTTAATACCCAATAAGGGTTAGAAGAAAGATCCTCTTATCTTATTTTGTTTTCTGCTTATCTCATTCATAACTGTCATTCTTATAATATTTGCATCATTTATAATCTGTTCATTCATTATTCTTATTTATGTTCATACATATATAAAGTTATTTTGCACCTAAGTCAAATTTAAGAAATTAAAATGTTTATTACCAAAACCTGATCCCCGAGCCTACTTTGGTCACTCGTGGATTAGTATTTTTCCATTGAGATGAATTAAATAATTTAGAGTCATTTCATTTAGGTTTTCCTTTAATTTTTCCAATTAAAAATAAATAAAATTAAAGTGGCGACTCCCTGTTACATAAAGCGAAAATACAAATTTCAATTTTCTAGAACTCACAGCGGGTTCCAGATTACGAGGAGTTTCTTCCGAAAAGCATTTCGATTTTCTTAACGGATCGGACCGGTGTTCGAGTAAGGTTTCACAATATGCAATTGTCATGGCAACGCTATTGAATATGATATAAACACTTCATAGAATAGAAAGGGATAGTCTCTCTAAACACACCTTTGTACCATCTGATTACATGCACTTAATAAAAATCATCAGTCAAGACAATAAGAGAACGCGCCATTCACAACTAATTCTCATTGAACGTAGAAAAAACTGCAGAAAGTATTGTAGGAAAACACTATAGGAGTACAACTTCTTCTTCTTCTTCTTCTTCTTCTTCTTCTTTTTTTTTTTTTTTTTTTTTTTTTTTTTTTTTTTAAGGCAAAGAAACGCGCATCTAAAGCGAAAACGGCGTTTCCTATTTTTCAAAAATTACAAAAATGCATCCGAAACATTTTGACAAAGTTTTTTGGGGTTTCCGTTTGAGAAACGTTTCCAACTCGTGGAAACGCTGTTTGGTTGAGGTTTTCGTGCATCATAGGAAATAAACAATCACAGGCCAAGTTTTACTTTTCTCAAATGTTTCTACATCAAAATTTTAGAAAAGACCTGTGGCTGACCACATTTCTTCTAAATCCAACCACTAATATATTTTTAATTACACATTTTAATATTCATTTGGTGAGAATATAGACAAAGATATGTGCATTATATGGGTACATTTTGTCGTATGAGCTGATAAACAAACATTGACTTCTGATATTAGATGTTTTCCTTGGTTTCACAGGTTCTGCTTCTAGGAATCCAATGCTGCTTCAACTCAACCCCATGTCATTGTCATTAATGGAATATCTTGCTAATCCAAAGTTAATGAAAACAAATGCTTGTATGAACACACTAATAATCAAATGGAAAATAATGCAGAATACAGAAAAAAAAAAAAAGAAAAAAAGAAAAGAAAAAAAGGTTTCTTCCAAAATTGATAGACAAAAACTCTATACAGATGCTGATATGTATTTTTGAATTGAATAAGACTTGTAATCATCTCCCAACTATCATTGAAACTGTCACATCGTTTGAGGATACAATTTCTTGACCTTCGAGATAGATTTCAGATGTATCAATGGATGCTCTCATTGAAGTATAAGTGGGTTGCCTAGGCAATGGCAGGGTAGGACTATTGCTTTCGAGCATTACTACTACAGATGACATGGTTGGTCTGTGAACTGCAGAATCTTGAACACATAACATTCCTACTTGTATGCACTTTAATACTTCATTTTCGTTACACGAATCTCGAATGGATGGATCTACTATCTCTATTGCTCTATCTTCAAGCCAAAGTTCCCATGCCTGAAATCAAGATCAACCAAAATAAGCATTTTATTTATTAAGACCGATAATTGGAGAATTAATGATATGAAACTTTGTATTACATCATAAAGTAACCTTAGCTACAAACATTGTTGTAGCTGTACTTACATAAGCGATGAGGCTGACATGATCGGATAAACGAAAACTGGTGTTCCTCCGGCTACTCACAATTTCTAGTAGTAAAACTCCAAAGCTGTAAACATCTGACTTGACTGAAAACAGGCCTTCCATTGCATATTCAGGTGACATATACCCACTGCAATTTAGGAAATGAAAAATCTCATGTTAAGATTAATTAGATTCTTTGCTAGGATTGAATTGTACATCATGTGATTTTCAACTTCTACTTACTATGTGCCAACAACTCGGTTTGTGTTCAATTCATTTTGGTTTCCCCCAAATATCCTGGCCATGCCAAAGTCTGAAATCTTTGGATTCATTTCCTCATCCAATAAAATATTGCTAGCCTTTAAGTCCCGATGAATGACTCTTAGTCTTGAATCTCGATGGAGATAAAGAAGACCCCTGGCAATCCCCTCAATAATATTGAACCTTGTCCTCCAGTCTAATAGTGCTTGCTTTGCAGGGTCTGCAATTGTGTTAAAATGAAAATGGAAACAATTAGGTAGCTGTAGGAATAGTTATTTTTGTTCCTTCGCATGGATTTTTCGATTAAAGTATCAAAAGTAAAAATAACATACCAAAAAGAAAGAAATCCAAGCTTTTGTTTGGCATATATTCATAAAGCAGCATCTTCTCTTCCCCTTGAATGCAGCAGCCTAATAATCTAACAAGATTTCTGTGTTGTAGTTTTGCTATCAGTATAATTTCATTCTTGAACTCCTCTAAGCCTTGGCCGGAGATTTTTGAAAGCCTCTTTACAGCTATTTCCTCTCCTCCAGGAAGCTTTCCCTGCCAATGAAAGTGAAAAATAGTTATTTTCAGTACTCAAAACTCTCTGCTCTCTTATATTCTGCCTTATGATTAACATAAATACTCACCTTGTAGACATGACCAAATCCTCCATGCCCAAGTTTGTTTTCTTCTGAAAAATTGTTTGTAGCTGCTGCTACAGAATTGAAATTGAATATTGGTAAATCAGGACCATTTACTGGGCTTCCATCAATGACAAGATCAGTTGGTCCAGACATCTCTGTGGAATATTCTTTACTCTTGCTCGTATCAGAAAATGGTACCTCACTCTTTCTTATCAACGAAACAGAGGTAGCCGTGGGCAAAACTAAAGAAGAGAAAAATATTAGTTAGTATCAAGAAATGTCATGTGAAATCTTTCGATCTTTAATTGACCAAAACATGAAAACTGAAAATCTCACCTTTGAGTTTTCTTTTTAGCCCCCAGATCAGTAGCCATACAGATACAGCTAGGAAGATCACTCCAGCCACAACAATTAGCACTATCACAGCTGCAGATAATTTCTTGCCATCTACATTAAGCAGACAAATCAGAACATCAAGTCAAGATTTTTGCAAGATTTCTTCTTATTCTTCACACTGACTTGAAACAAGAATCATATATAATTCTAGCACATCAAACAAAAACAAGGAGAAAAAGAAAATAATCTTACCAAATTCAGAATCAGCGAGACGTAGATACATTACATTCCCAGGTTGGTCAAAATCCTGGACATCAATCAAGTCCCTATTCCATAGCATGCATCCAATATTTTGGACTACTGCATAGGCATTACAGGAGCAGTTGCTTAAACAAGATTCCTGACACTTTTCCAAGGAAACCCCCGTTCTCACAACAGCAAAATCTGGCAATTTATTGCAACTTAACTCTTTAAACCCATCTTTTCCACCATTTCCCTCTGCTGTAGTGTTCCTCTGGCACTGCAGTTCACTCTTTCTCACACACCCACCTGACCAATTCCCATTTGCCCATTGATCTGGATGCCTTGGATTAAACCCTTCAATACATTTGCATTTGGGATTAGCTGATGCACTACAAACCCCAAAATTTCCACAAAAGTTGTAAAGCTCACAATCATTAGCAGGCTGTTTTTGCATCAAATCCCACTTGTTTTCTTCTTCATTCCAGTTCAGCTGCTCTTCATGCCCATCCCAACTTATTAGAAACCTCATTAAATTAGAATCATTCATTGGAGTATAAGTCATATAATCATTTCCATTTTCACGTACAATCTTAAACCCATATCGGTAATTAGCTACGGCAGTCATATTTGGGACACCTGTAAAAATCTGTCCATCCCAATATCCACTTCTCCATTTCCTTCTTGAACCCTCCCATAGCACTATCTGTGGTGCTACTCTAGGATCAACTCCCATGGTGAAATTTCCTGGTGAAGGATCAGTTGCAGATTTCCAAGAAGTGAAAATCCTTTGCTCCTCTGCTGAAAGAGTTGCAAGAACTCTCATGTTCGGCAAAAAAGTATCCGTTGGATTTTTAAAACTTTCCCAATAGACTTCATTTTCAGTGCTTGAAAGCTTAAGCTTAAGATTACCTGTGGTTTCAAGAATTGCTACTGTGTTGTTAGATTGAATTGAAACATTACTCAACCGAACTAAAATCTCATTTCCATCTTTAACAATTAAATTCCCATCTTCACCAATTGTAAAAGTCCCATTTGAATCTGAGATTGGTTTCTCTCTATTAGCAACCCAGATAACAGGCTGACCAGGAATCTTGTGATACCTTATACCAACATATCGCAGAGTAGAATTTTGTGGGCTAAAGAATCCCAATTCAAAAACTTCATTATCTGATACTAAGGTTTCACCATCTTTTATTGATTGGCCTTTTGTGATTTCTTTAATTGCATGACAGAAGATAATTAGAGAGAACAGAGAACAAAAGAATGGGAAAAGAAAGCTCAAAAAGGCCATATTTTTAACAATCTATAAGAAATACAAAGATCAAGAACAAGACAGAAAGATATCTAGAAGAAGAAATAGATAGCAGAAATCAAAGAAGAAGAACGAAGGAGCCTTCAATGGCTAGCCATTGGTGGTGGTGGTTCTGGTGGAAGCTGACTATAGCATTAGCTTATTTGGATTAGGATGAGAAGTTAGACTTAAAAACCTCTGTTTCTTTTTTTAATGATTTGTGGTGGGATGGAATGCTTTAGTCTAAAAGAACAGCGTACCTTGATTAGGAAAATCCTGTTTCCAAGTTTTGACCAATAAAAAAAAATAAGGGAAGAATATTATGTATTGGTTAGGTAAAAGTCAAGAGATTTCAATACCACATGGCATTGACAATTGTTGAGACTTGAGAGCTACATCTTCTTTTTTTCTTTTTTCTTTTTGAGCTACATATTCTTATTAGAATGGTGTGTGTGATTCAAGAATACTGACATAAAATGTAATAATAATAATAATTTATTTTTACTAGAGATATTATATACATCTCATAATTACAAATTACAAAGCGATATAAGAATAAAAGGTTTTTAAGATCTAATTTTGATATATATCTTGATTATATATATTTACGTTTTAGAATTACAGAATATCATAGTCTCGATTTTAATTTTATCACGGGATTAAAGTCTCATTGACAATAATAATGATAATAATAAATATTATAAAATAAGAATGAGTTTTACTATTAAATCAAAGTCTTGTAATAATAATTAATAACAATAATAAATAATAATAATAATAATAATAAGTATTGTAAAATAAGAATGATGGATAATTGATTAAAGAAATAAGAATTAATTAACATAATTGTAAGTTTGTAAGTTGTAACCAATGTAAAGAACCATGAGACTCATGTTTTTGTGGATTATTTCATTTGATAATGAACAGAGACATATAGGAAATTTTGAATGCTTTCTTACTTATGATGTGATGGTAAATTAGAAAATGTGATGCTTCTTTTTCATCAAGAATAATTTTTGCAGTATTTTTGGACAATTGACATCTATAAGTTCATAAATGAGATTCTAACTTCACAATCTCAATAGCAAGCAAGTTCGCATTTAATTGAGAAGAAAGTGATTTTGTACCAAACAATAGTATCTCTTTCATAATTATGCTATTTTACTTTTCCTTCAAGTCTTTAATAACAAATATTTTTCAAAAAAGTTATATTATTGGTTTTATTTATGGGTCTATTACATATAATTGTATATAAATATAAATACCCAGATATACAACTATATTAGTAGCTCAAAATTGCAAAAAAAAATCCTTATAATCTTGACTAATAAAGACTCTTGAGAACATCAAGATTGTCTTTATGTAAAAAAAAATTTATAATTAAAATGAGAATGTCAAGATTGTCAATAAACTTTGAAAAAAAATTCTAACCTAAGGTAGGAGAAATTTCTTCTTTAGGTATAATTTAAAATAAAAATTACTTTTTTCTGGCAAGTTGATGGATAAATTTCTATTTAAGCAGCCAAAGACGTGGCTTGGCTGCCATAGAACATCAAATTGGACGGTTTCTAAGAACACACCCATGTGGAATTTTCAAAAACGGCAGTTCAATACACAAAAAATAGTGGGTAAAGACCCACGTGAAAAAAATTTAGGTTATGAATTAATTAATAATATAAAAGTAATTAACAAGTTGGAAAAAGAGTAATTATTATTAAGTAATCTTATTTTATAATCAGAACCTAATGTTGGACCATATGATAATTAATAATTTATATATTCACTGCCTTCGATTTTGGACTGTAATGTAATTCATGGAAGCAACCAGTAGGAGAATAATATCGTGTATAGACTGTAGAGTGTAGGCCCTCCAGTACAGTCTAGTTTTCTGGATTTTTCTTGATGATGCTTCCACGTGATGCCTAAAATTCTTGGTATATATTGGGGGGCCTGCCTGCCTGTTGCTTTCCTTAATTAAGCTTTAATTATGAAAAAGATAAAATAATCATTTATTTTATATATAATATATATGCAATTTGAGCATGAAAAGAAAATGAGGTCAATTGCAATCTTTTTCTTCTGATACGCTTATTTCATAATATATATAAGCTTTAAAAGTTCAAAAATTTATTTTTTTTTTTTCGAATTTTTTTTTTTGGTCCAATTTGTGAGGGATATCTAGAACAACTTATGATTTAATGGAGCTAAAAGTCTCTTTTCTGAAAAATTCAAAAATGCATCCTCGAAGAATTACAAATTCAAAAATGCATCCTCGAAGAATTATTAGGGATGACAATTTAATAGGTTCCGTTCTGTTTTTAATGGATGAATATTATTTATTTCGTTTATTAAATGGAGCAGGATAAATTTTAAATTTAAGTAGGATTCCGATAATAATATAATCCGACTCGATTATATATATTTTTTTAATTTTTCAAATATATATATATATATATATATATATATATATATATATATATATATATATATATATATATATAATTATTTGTAAAGAAAAAAGAAAAAAATAAATAAAAATAAAAATAGGTATACCCATCACAATCCGTCCCGTTTCATTACCAGATCCACCTCACCTCGTAGCGGGACGGATACAAAGATATGTTGGCTGGGCAGAGGCATATAATGAGAAACTCGCCCCGTTACCATCCCTAAGAATCATGGTCTAAGTGCTAGCTCCTCAAAAGGAAATAGAAGAAATAAAATGTAATACTAGGTGGTGCTGCTAGCTCCGGAGAAGGAAATAGAAAAATAAACGTAATAAATTATCGTCCTATTTAATATGGATAGGAAATAAACTTGTAATCGAATTTGCAACTTTTCAGATTCTTTGATTTGATCTTATTATTAGATCAAAGTTTCATTAACAATTTTCATATGTAATGTTAAATTCACCTTTCTCTCTTAATAAATAATAATAATAAACTAGAAATAAAAAAGAGAATTAAATTTTGTGTAGCTATCTTATTGTTTCATGGAGAAATAAGAAAGATGCCGACAAGAAAATTGTTTCCAGAGAAGGAAGTTAGGGTTAGGGAGAATTCCTTGAGCTAAAAAACAATAGTAAGCTATCTATTATAGAATTAGTAGGTGAGGACGGTGATGCAACAATTTCCAAGTCAAATGAACTTACCAATATTTTCCAAGTTGAGTTCTTCAAATGTGAAATTTGACATGCTAGTGTGATAAAAATGGGAGTGCTTAGCAGTTGCGCAAGTTAATACGAATAGAATACGCGCACAAAAACTATAGTAAGCTATAAGTATCCAAATTAGAAACCACTGTTTAGTTGTCTGGCTATATAAATTGTCAAAAAGCATAAAATTAAGTTGAACCAATCCATCCCTGAATTTTGAAAATTATCATTGCTTGTACAAATTTCAGGGATATGTTACTGCATTTCACCCACCCATACACATGCATTATATATATATATATAGACACGAATAAATATATAAGTTAACATAAATAATATTTGGGTTAGAATTAATTGAGCTAACTTATGATATTATAATATATGACCCATTAGAATTTTAAAAATAAGTATAAACATATAAATAAATAAAAGATTACAGGAATAAGAAAAACAACGATTTTTTGTACAAAATATACTAAATTGAAATAGACTTGAGTATGCATGGAACTAGCCCTGGCCACAGTCCGATTTGGAATTGAAATCGAATCAAATCGGCTAAAAATCGAATCGAAACTAGAACCGTAGCCACGGTTCCGATTTAGTCCCAAACTGTTACTGTTTATGGTTTGGTTTAGGTTCCATAAAGCCTTGAACTGGAATTGGAACCGCCGATTCAGTTTTGGTTCAAACCTCCAATTTAGTTTCAGTTCAAACCTCCAATTTAGTTTTGGTTCAAACCGCCAAATATTTGGATTTTAAGAGTAATTTTTGTAAAAAAAAAATAAAAAAATTGGTTTAGATCCAATTCAGAATCGAAACCGAATGAACCAAAACCTGAACTGAATCGTCTATATACAATCCAATTTTGGTTCACCAATATGAGGAACCAAAACCGGCGGTTCGGTTCCGGTTTGGAACTGTGGCCGGATCTATGTGGAACGATGACGGGTTGGGTTCAAGGTTGGGCCGGATTCCAGCAGGTCTGGTGAAAATAAAATTTTTATATTTTTTAATATTATTTCGTTTCTTTACTTTGATTAGGGTTTAATCTAGGTCAAACCGGTTGTTCGATTCGATTTATTAGGGGTAGAATGTCAGGTCAAATCTATGCTAATTCGGACTGAGTTCAGGCAGGGTCGGACCTTATAAACCATCATATCATTGACCCGGCTGTGATTCGGGATTGGGTCGACAGTACCCGGTTAACAAGCTTAAATTGAGTTGAATGATCCGTGGGTTTATGTATATGTGAATCTTTCAAGTATTTAATTGGAATAAATTATGAAACTGGAAAAGCAAAGACAAACCCAGTGAACTCAATTTATTAAACTAACTAGTATGGCAACTAAGATTAGAACACTTATTGCTATTTCTACTTTAATCATTCTACTGTACATGTAACCCGAAAAGAAAAAAATCATGAACTTGCCAGGTATCTATCGACCTTCAACCATTGTAATTGTGACGTTGTTAACAGAGCATCTCCTCTGATCCTGCTGAAAGAAATCTGTATCTATGCCACTCTCCCTATCAGCAAATGCAGGTTGCTTGGGAGTTGGAAGATCCACAATTTCACTATTTAGCATTGAAATGGCAGTAGATATGGCTGGCCTATCTCTTGCAAGTTCTTGCACACACAGTAGACTTACCTGTATGCACCTCAAAATTTCATCTTGAGAACATGGATCAGATATTACTGGATCTACTAGAGCTGCTATGTTGCCTTCATTCCACAACTTCCATGCCTGAAACAATAGTACAAGTTATGAACATGCAATTTTAATCTTGTTGCTAATGCAAAAAGGAAATTAATGCAATGAGTTGGAACATAATCCTAAAAGGGTTACTGCCTGCTCATTTTCATAAAAGCTAGTATTTCTTCTCCCGCTTACAATCTCTAACAACAAAACTCCAGAGTTAAACACATCAGATTTCTCCAAAAATTGTCCTTCCATTGCGTATTCAGGTGACATAGCCACTGCAAGTCATAAAAAATGCACAGCAAGGATTAATTTCTAAGCTCATACAATAATATGACAATGGAATCAATAGTACTATTTACTATGCTCCCACAAATCTTCTAATATTAGCTTGATCTTCATTGCCTCCAAAAATCCAAGCCATTCCAAAGTCTGAAATTTTAGGATTGAGTTCTTGATCCAACAAAATATTACTTGCCTTTAGATCTCTATGATTAGTCTGGAATATCTGTGAATGTAAAGCAGACCTCTACAAATTCTTTCCTCAGTGTGAAAGCGTTTTCTCCAGTCTAGAAGTCCTTTTTTGCGCGGATCTAACATCAGCAAAAAATAAGTAGCAGAATTTAAGGGTAAGACTTGATAAAATAAAGTCCTTTTTCTTAGTAAGCTAAGTTGGACAAAGATGATGAAATTGATATGCAGTTAACAGGAAGACAACAGTTCTAACCAAAGAGAAATGCATCCAAGCTTTTATTTGGCATGTACTTGTAGACCAACATCTTTTCTTCTCCTTCAACACAGCAACCAAAGAGTCTCACAAGATTTCGATGTTGGAGTTTTGATATCACCACCACCTCATTCATAAATTCTTCAAGACCTTGCCCAGATGCTCTTGACAGTCTTTTCACAGCTATTTCCTGTCCATCTGAAAGTTTTCCCTGAAAAGTTACACCAATCCAGTAACTAGCTATATAATTTTAATTAACTACATTAGTCCATTAAAGCACAACTGCATAAGCATTACCTTGTACACTGAACCAAAACCACCCTGCCCAAGTTTATTAGATATAGCAAAGTTGCCTGTAGCGGTGGCTAGTCTCTGTAAATTGAACACCGGTAATTCCTAGAGTTTAGCTGGGCTCATGTTGTCTGTGGGAGAGCTTACATCTGAAAATATCAGGTGATCTCCCTCCCTATGGCACGATAACATCCTCCTGTTTTTCCTCTTCCCATCTGGGTTAGATTCAGGAGGTTAGCATAATTGAAAATTAATTTCAATTCTTTTTGAAAGAATGTGAATGTTTTAAAGGTACTAACTAATAAGCATGTTACCTTTATGTTTAGCCATCCAGCTCCAAATAAAGAAAGTACAGATAGCAGAAGTAATTGTTCCTAGAATCACAGTTACACTTAACAGTAAGTTTCATATTTATCCTCTTTATCTGCAAATAAAGATTACAATGTTTATCTAACCAAAATAAAAACTTTTACTTCTAATCCAAATAATAAACTTTGCATATATGCATATTATGAATATCTGATTAATTACCAAAATCTTGTAGAAAATGAAACAATTACCAAATTCTGAATGTGTCAGGCGAATGTAAAGATGTGTTCCTCCACTAGAATACCATTGTATGTCAATTAAGTTTTCCATCCAAAACATACAACCAAAACCAGTATAATATGAATAAGCTGTGCAGGAACAATTTCTCAAGCAGTATTGCTCATATTGATGTTCAGTGGAAGGTGACCACTGGGAAAAGTACGGCACTTTCATCGTCTCCAGCTTCAAAAACCCATCTCTTTCACACTGCAATAAGCTCCTTCTAATACATCCACCACTCCAATTTCCTCTATTCCATTGGTCTGCATCTTTTGGAACAAAACCAGGCAAACAACTGCAAATTGGTGAATTTTTTCCATTACAGATTCCAAATTCTCCACACTTACCATAAACATCACACTCAGTTTCTGGAATTTGCCATTGAGATATCCAAGCCTCTTTTCCCTCATCCTAATATTGCTGTACCACTTTTCCTTCAGAAGTTAAAACAATGTTAAGAAGAAGAGATCCATTAATATAATTTAGACCAACAGAATAAGTTCCATCTTCATTTCCTTTAATATTAAATCCAAGAGAACTTGTATTAGGACTTCCAGTAACTACTTGACCATTCGATCGCAGAGTTCGCCCATATGGTTGACTTTTTTTGCAAATGAAAATTTGAGGAATTCTGTTAGGATCAAAACCAGCAGAAAAGCTTCCAATGGAAGGATCAGAAAGGTTTCTCTACAAAGTTAGTCGTACAGTCTAACCTCTTTTTTCATTAACGTAAGTCTCATTGCTTGCAACATTGTATCAGAAGATTGCCAGAAAGTTTCTCAGATGCTATCTGCGGTGATAATAATTGTAATTTTTGATTAATTTTAGATTTGTTTTCCTATTTTTCAAGTAATTCTAGAATATTTAAGTGTCCTATTTAGTAATTTTATTGTTTCTTATTTAAGATTTCTTGCCTTATAAATAAGCATATTATGTAATAGTTGAGGGATCTCTCATTATCAATAAAAATTCAGTCTCTTTTATTCCTGGTGGACTCCAGAAATTATTTTCCTTGTGGACTCAAGATTGTTTAAGGCGTAGATGTGTTCTATCCTTGTTTTTCTCACTTCCTTCCTGCGTCAAGTGGTATCAGAGCAGGCTAAAACTTGTCTCCTCTCGATGACAATGTACGGAGTTCAAAGCAACCTCTTTGTCGATGGTGATCGCAAAGAGCAGACTCTTTCAAGAGTAAATTTTCGAGATCCGAAATATGAAAGAAATAGCACTCGAGACGATGTAGCTCGCAGTCGACGTATTCCTGATTTAGAAAATAATTCTTATTTTCAGGATCGTGGATATAGTAGATCTTATACTGGAGATAATATAGCTCATAGTCAATCTATTCGTAGAAACGTTCCTAATTTTAGAGGTATTTTTTATTTTGATGGTGATTTTTATAAAAAAGATTTTGTGAAGTGGTTATTTGATTTGGAGGTTTATTTTAATTATTATGATATTTATGGAGTGGAAAAGGTTAAACTTGCTTCTCGAAAATTAATAGAAGATGCTTTGGAATGGTGGGTTAATTATCAAAAAACACATGGTAAAATTTGTTCATGGACAAAAATGAAAGAATTATTAGTGGATGAATTTTATCATGATTGTTATGTGTTTTATGATTTAAATAAAAAATTAAATAGGTATTATAAGAAGTTGGAAAAGTATTATCATATTAGTCCTATAAATTTTTGTGGGAAAAAATTAACTTATCGCAACAGTGAAATTTGTCAAGATTATTATGATGAAATTCAGCCCATCAAGAGTGAAACTTTTAGTTATGAAGAAATTGAACTTGTGGGTTTAGACATTAACCATGTACAAGAAAATTCATTTACTAAATATATGCCAATTGAGGTGGA
>CATKHJ010023344.1:0-11348 GCA_949750685.1 Vernicia montana | reverse complement strand
ATAAAATACATTAAATAACAGGGGTAAAATATCATCAATCATACACTCATCAACTATCTTTGTTTAATTGATTTTGTTTTGATTATTGAAATTAATCTTTTATCTTAGAACTTAATGCTTATGAATAATTGATCACTATTTTCATGTTTAAAGATATTATGTGAAGTAGCGAGAGTGGAATCATAATATTAGTTCATTGAGATATTAGACCTAGGGAATGTGTTACTTAGAGATAAGAACACTCCTTTGTGATTATTAAAGGATTTTCATAAAACTTAATAGGTTTGTGTTAATTATTTGTGATCACGAGAGTAGACATAAGGTTAACATAAATACTTGTGTTGTGTCTTGAGAGAAAACATCATATAATTTAGAAAAATCTAATCATTAATTCCAATGAAATTAAACCAATCTAGAGAACATAGAAAAATCATAAGTAATCAATTGATGAAATCTAAGTCCTAGATCTCTATCATATATTGAATTTGTCTTTTTAAATTTTCTTACATCTGTTTCAATTTTCTTTTTCTTCACAACTAAATTGATTTTCTAAATAATATAGTAATCATACTTTTTGGTAATTGTCAATACCTTCCCTGTGGGATCGACACTCTATTCACACATTATTACTTGCCCACAATCTGTACACTTGCAGATTTAGCACAACAGTTATTAATGAGTAATGAAAAATGAAATAGGATTTCCAATTTATAGCAATAAGAATCAATATTTCTCAAGGTCACATGAATATCATATCAATGAACACATGAACAAGTCTCATATATCACATGATTCAAGTGTGGTTTGGCAATTTGAAAGCACATGAAGAGAATAAATGGCAAATATATATATTTGAACACGTGGTGTTTTGCCTATGAATATAGGCTTTTAAGACTTAGGATTACAAATATAAATATAGTAGTAAATTTTTTACTCACCTTAACAAAAGATTACTTATATACTCTTGAATCCCTCCTTTACATCAAACATAAAGGAGAATCATTATCCTTACCACCATCAACACCTCCTCTCTCTCTTGGAGCTATAATCACAAATAAACACATAAAGACATATAAGAAATTATGTTTTATTGTTTAAATTTAACTTTAAACATACATGAAACTCATTTACTTGTTAACCTCAACTTAGGAACTTGTAAAATATAACTTATCTTATTACTTGAACCTCTAATTTGAAGAATAAGGAAGATTAAACTCTTGAATAATTAAAGAAATTATAAGCCTCCTCTTTCTATCATCCTACTATCAACCATGCATAGAAAGTGAAGTTAAGCTAATACTTCAACTAGACATGCATCTACTCATCAAATCCCAACTCAAAACTCAATTTACAATTCAATAGATATTCAAACTTAACTTGAAATTAATAAAGGAACCTTAAAGAATCCTTACCTCCCTCTTGATCTAGATAAAGAATCCTTCAATCCAAAGGTTTAATTTTAGTTTTCTGGATGGATTTTTTTAAAATTACATATTATAAATGTTTGGGAATGGAAAAAAAAAATGAGAAAGGATGAAGAAAATGAGGAAAGAAGAGTATTTTGGTCAATATTTTCGGTGGGTGAGCAATGGTTATCCATTTGGGGGTAGTTGGACATTAAATGCACTCATTTTCCCTTCTGAAGCTAGTTCACAGTCGTGACTCTCCAAGTCACTGGAGTGAATTTCATCCATAAGCGAAATTGCCCATTTGCCTAGCTAGTTCACGGGCGTTACCTTAGAGGTAACTACCATGAACTGCCTTTTACTTCAAAACTGATTGTTTCTTCCATTTTTAAGCCTAACTCCTAGCATACAACTTATATACACTCATCAAACAATTCATGGCACATACATATTCACATTTTACTTGGTTTAAAACTCACTCATATGATAAAATGAACATGATTATGAATTTTGGGTTATTACATCCATAAACTATTATATAATAGGCTTATTTAAAAGGCATCAAACCTTAATTGAGAAATAAAAATAAAATTACTAAATAGGAATCCTAAATATTCTAAAATATGAAAAGTAAATATAATCTAATTAGGAAATTATAATAAGTATAATTATTAAAATATTTATAAAAATATATTAGGACCACCGCATCCAAAGCTTCATAAAAAGGTACGTAGTTTAGGTGTACTTTCAATATACCCATTCAAAGGTATTTCTGAAACATTTTTTTCTTTGGATGTCAAGGGGAAGATCAAACAATTCTTCTGATAAACCACCCTACTTGAAAGTCTCCATATGATAAAGTAATGTTTAAGTTTCCTAAAATCCATGAGAATCTTAATTCCTATCTGTACTGATATTGAAAACGTTTTTACTTAATTGAAGAATTTTTTCCAAAGTATCGTAAAATTGTTATGAGATGAAAATTGTTGGGAAATTCCTAATATATTTACTTGAATTCTATATAAAAATATTCACTTGAAATTTCAACTTGACTTGAATTATACTTGGTATTTGTTCATTGATTTCTCATATATAGCTTCAGATTCTTCGAGAATTATATCATTGAGTTGTTATTCATATTGGTCTTACTTGAATTTGAAAATCTAAAATTTGAGTTTTATCTACAATGCTATATCTTATTCATATAACTGATTACTTGACAAAATCGCCATGAGTTGTTACATGGCAAAATCACCATAAGTTGTTACTTGGCAAAATTGCCATGAGTTGTTTACTTGGCACAATCGTCATGAGTTGTTTACTTGGCACAATCGCCATGAGTTGTTACTTGGCTAAATTGCCATGAGTTGTTCACTTGGTCATAGTTGCCATGAGTTGATTAGTTAATTGTCGGTGAGTACGCAATAAAAGTTTTGGCTCTCACCATAGTTGGAACTTGTTTGATTTATGCTATTCTCGTATAAGATATTTGCTATTCGAAAGAAGTTTTGAAATTTATTATAAGATAGTATAATTTATTTGTTATTTTGGAAAAGTATTTCAAAGGTAGTATAAAGTATTTGTTATTTGAAATGATATTTGAAACGTATTTGTTATTCGTATTTGTATTTAAAATATAGTATAAGAATTTTCAAGACTCGATTTGATTTTAAAACATAGTGTATCGGGTTCTACGAGTTTTCTGTGGCTTTAGGCCTACCCATGCCCTAGGACCGTCATATCCCAAAAGTGAGATGTGACATATGTAGTATCAGAGCAGAAAAATAGATAAATTAAGAATAGATTGTAAAAAGTTATATGGATCGAGTGGTATGAGTAATACCATAGAGTTTAGGATTGATGTAATATAAACATGGATCAATAGAAATATGATGTAGCTTAGACAACCATTATAAATGACATGATTGGAGTAAGGTTTGAGTTTTTTTAGGAAGATGTGAATATGGAATCCTAAGTATGGAACTAAAAAATTATGAGTAGGATATGAGATGCGATGAAAAGTAAAAAAAATAGAAATTATGGGGTGATCCAAAAGATATTAGATAGTGTAAAGAGAAATATATGGAGATATAGATTGAATGTTTATACATTCTACAAGTTGGACGTGTAAGGTGTTTTGAAAATTTGAGGACAATTTTCTTTAAGAGGGTAGAATGTAACACCCCAGAAAGTCATTTAAGTCGATAATTCTAGAATAGAGATGAGTGAAAAGGAGAAAGTAAGAAAAAGAATAGGAAGATAGGAATCAAAACTCCGAAAAGGGTGTTGGTTCGAAAATCGAGACGCTAAGTGAGAATCGGTGAATTACGATCTCGGAAAGGATTCCAAGATTTTATTCAGAAAATTTAGGTAATATGAGAATGTTAGAAGTGATGGAACTCAAAAATCGAATTTGGAGCGAGCATATAAAATACCTAAGTAAAATCGATAAGCTAAACGCGAAATCGATGGATTTCGATTCTGCGATTTTTTCAGATTTTGACTTAGGAAAAAAATTAGTGAAAGAATAATTAATTATAATCCTAGAATTCTAAAAGTTTGATTAAAAATATTAATAGACCATATTTATGCATTTTAGTGTGATAAAGCAAAGAAAATGGCAATATGGTAATTTATGGCAACTAACTAATCATTAGGTTGGACTTTAGGATAATTAAAAGAAAATTGAATAAAATTAATTAAGAAAAATGAGGGAGGCTGCTGAGTTTTTGAGGGGGAAGATAAACTTAACCAATTTTAGTCTTAAAATAAATAAATAAAGAAAAAATATCTATATAAATTAGGTGAGTAAGCCTTATCAGCTCACACTTTACCATATTATCACCTAAGAACTTAGAGCCAAACAAAAGAAATAAGAACAAAGAAAAGAAGGGAGAGGGGTGAAGTCCAAGATGGGGAAAGAGGAAAGGGAAGTAATCAAGGTAAGTCCAAGAATTAAAAGCTTGTATTTTTATGTTCTAACTATGTATATGGTGTTTGTTTTGAAATTTTCTCCTTTTCTTTGGGTTGGAATTTTCGGTTTAGATGGGAAATGGATGGATATGAACTATTTGGTATTTGAATGGGGGAAAGAAGTGTGTGTGGTTAAGTTTTAGTGAAGAAAGTAATGAAAGGAAGAAGAAACTTAGGTTTGGTGGAAGGAGGCTGACTGCAGTATTTTGTGATCCTGATTTGAGGACCATAAAGTCTGAACTGGGCTCTGGGTAAAACTAGAACATTGTATCCAAATAAGTTAACTAGATACTCACAAAAGGGCTTGGAAAAATCTACAGTGTATTTTTAGTTATTGAAGTTGCACTAGGACTTCCCCTGTATGCAAGGTCAATGGAAACATAGAACTTGAATAGTCGTGTAAGAGGCCTTAGAGACAGATTCAAGCTAAGCTCAAAACTAGAGAATTTGTCCTTTATATATGTAGTTTGATTATATGAAAGAAATTAGTCATTAGAGATTCACGTTTTGAGATATAGCTAAGATAAGGGTGAAATGCTAGTCTGTCCCCTGCATTGGAGTAGGGCAGACTTTGGAAGTTCACTAAAAATTGTGTAGAGATCTAAATAGATGAAATTTGAATATGTTAATGTCCTATGTGTCTTATTTCCAATGAAAAAAGAATCGGAGAAATTGGAGTAGTATGGAATGAGATATGTCAGTAACAAAGAGGCTGGGTAAGCAAAGAAACCTATAGGCAGAATTTAGAAGTTAAACATTTTAATATTAATGCTTAGTGTATATTAGCTAATTGAGAATGTAAATTGAATGTAGAGACATAAAAGGAGCAAAGAAGAGATAAGGATCATCAATTGACCCTATTTGGAAGCAAGAAATTTTACAAGGAAGAACATCATAGAGGTGAGTGATTACTATCCTATTATTGATTGTGAATTGTATTCTAAGACCGTATTTATTGTTAAACCACCCTACATGAAATTCTCCATATGATAAAGTAATGTTTAAGTTTCCTAAAATCCATGTGAATCTTAATTCCTATTTGTACCGATATTGAAAATATTTTTACTTAATTGAAGAATATTTTTCTAGGTATCATAAAATTGTTACAAGATGAAAGTTGTTGGGAAATTCCTAATATATTTACTTGAATTCTATATAAAAAATTCACTTGAAATATCAACTTGACTTGAATTATATTTGGTAATTTTTCATTGATTTCTCATATATAGCTTTGGATTCTTCGAGAATTCTATCATTGAGTTGTTATTCATATTGCTCTTACTTGAATTTGAAAATCCAAAATTTGAGTTGTTTTATCTACAATGCTATATCCTATTCATATAATTGATTACTTGACAAAATCGGCATGAGTTGTTACTTGGAAAAATCGCCATAAGTTGTTACTTGGCAAAATCGCCATGAGTTATTTACTTAACACAATCGCCATGAGTTGTTACTTGGCTAAATTGCTATGAGTTGTTCACTTGGTCATAGTTGCCATGAGTTGTTTACTTGGCACTCGCCATGAGTTGATTAGTTAATTGTCGGTGAGTATACAATAAAATTTCTTGCTCTCACCCCAGTTGAAACTTGTTTGATTTATGCTATTCTCGTATGAGATATTTGCTATTCTTGAAATGTATTATAAGGCAATATAATTTATTTGTTATTTTGGAAAAGTATTTCAAAGGTAGTATAAAGTATTTGTTATTTGAAAGGATATTTGAAACATATTTGTTATTCGTATTTGTATTTAAAACATATTATAAGAATTTTTGAGACTCGATTTGATTTTAATTTCCAAAGTACTATATGTCATACATTGTCATACATTGTCCATATTAAGTTAATATGTATATACAAGTCAGCCGTATATCCTTCTTATAAACGAATGTTGAACACCAAGCCGCGCAATTTATGGCAGATTAGTGTTTACTCATTAAGTATTAGTACTCACCCCCATTCCCAATTTTTTTCATAGGAAGATAAGAGGTAATCAAATTAAGCTCGGGCATCAAGTCTGTTTGAAGTTTTCACTGAAGATGAAGTAGATGCCTTACTAGAATATTCAAAGACATTATTCATATGTATTTAAATGTATGATCTATTTAAATTCTCATTAGGCACTGAGGGTTGTAAAATTGATTGCATAAGATATGTAAGTTGTAAGTGACTTAAGAATTTATCTAATGGAGTGATGTTAATAGTTTATATGTGAAAATGTTGCTTTAGTTACATTGATGGAAGTGACATTGGGAGGATTTGTATTGGTAATGAAGTTGAGGTTATAAGGGAGGTTTATTAAAAGTGTAAAGTGTTTTGCAGGTTTTGGATCTTGAGTAATGTTAGAGATACAGCAGACACTCTGCCAGAGTAATGTCTAAGTTTGAGTGTATCGAGTTCTACTGGGTTTTTGTTGGATTTAAGCCTACCCATTTCCTAGGACCATCATATCCCAAAAGTGGGATGTGACAATATATATATATATATATATATATATATATATATATATGAGTGTGATTTTAATTGTTGCTAAAAGATTTACTCATCAATGGATATTATTATTTTAACCATTAGATTAAAATCAAACAGTTCTAATTCATTTTGTACTTTTTCAATAATATTTACGATAATTTATTAGCTTAGAAATTATCAATCTTTTTAAAATTATTTTTGAAAAGTAACTTGTAGGTGACCTGCTGACATGGCATTTATTTAATAAATGGATTGTTTTGGTTATTGGAGTTTGATAAGAGACAAAATATACCGAACTGGGTAATGAAGTAAAGATAGGCCCGGCCCAATCCAATATACTTAAAAGCCCAATAAAGGTAAAAATCATACAACCATGGAACGGAGTTCGTTTCCGTGTAGGAAGCTGAAACCATGCTAAATGCCATTCCAAATCTGAACCGGTCAAGAAAATCCATATTCAATTCATGTAAGGACTTATGCCCTATAAATACCTCAAGAAATCAAACCTCTCAGGTACATTCACTTATACACAGACAGTGCAATACATTATCCTTAATCTTCCCAATTGAATCAATCATCTAACTTGATCATCGGAGTGACATTACCAGGCACCCCGCCTAGCCCACTTGACTCTTGTTTCTTCTTACAGGTCGCACCAGCTTACAATCAAGTTCAAGTAAGGTGGAACTATTCCACTTCGGTCGGATTAGCTTCATCAAATTGGCGCCGTCTGTGGGAATGATTAATCAAAAAGCTTTCCTAAATATTCTCAAATTTCGTGCCTATAAAAGAATTTAATCAAGAAGTATGGTTCAACCAGAAGATAATAATAATCGAGAAAACCTTCCCAGAGACCCTAGAAGTTCCCAAATTCACCCAGGGGTGGAAAATCATGCCGAGACTCATGTCACTCCGCCCGGACGAACCTCAAATACTAATGTAGCATCTACACTGCAACAATTGAGTGCCATAGTCCCAATTTAGAGTGGGAATCAATCTATCCTATTAACTCCTGAGGTTGTGTCGGCTTTATAACTAGTACTAAGCACCCTGTAAACCCCTCAAACTACTTCGGCAATCAATGTTCAAGCAAATACCGAAGTAATATCAGGAGCGGATCTTACTCGAAGGCTCGACTTTGAAGAAATACCACCAGAAACACGAAACCAAGATCATATGATTGAAAAGTATAGGGAAAAAGTAAGATCAGAAATTGTCAGACTTAGCGATAATGCTGAAAAGGAAAATCCCAACCAAGGGCGAAGTGATCAGACAGCCAGCAGAAATCGAAGCAAGGAAGACCATCCTCGGCGTTTGAACAAGGCTGACCCAGATAGCAGAACCAAGGAAAGGAGACAATCCAAAAAGAGAACTAGAAGGGAAGGAGAATCTTTCTCCAAGTCTTCCAGACAGAAGGCCATTAGCCAAAAGGGGGATGAAGAGATAAAAGAGACCCTTAAAAAGTTTTTAGAAGAAATTACTGAGGATAAAAATAAAAAGTTCCTAGACAAAAATCTCAAATTGGCTCTAAAATCTCCTTTCACTAAGTCCATACAAGAATACAGAATGCCCAGTAAATTTAAGCCCCTAAACCTAAAAAATATGGTGGTGAAATAAATCCAAGAGCCCATATTATGGATTACAAACATGCGGTAGAATTACAGACAAGAAGCGACAAGGTGTTATGCAGGGCTTTCAGATGATCTCTAAAAGGAGCAGCCACTCGATGGTTTGATGGCTTAGAAGAGAAACGTATTACTCATTTTGGGTAGCTCGCTACTCAGTTTATGCAAAGATTTGCAGCTAGTATTCCAATGGAAAAACGAACACAAAGTCTCGAGGCCATAACACAAAAAGAATAAGAGCTCTTGAGAGACTATGTAGCTCGTTTTAACAAGCAGGCCCTAAAGGTCACACAACTCGACTAGCCTAGGGCAGTAGAGACCCTACAAAATGGAACCTTCCACACAGATTACTTCAAAGCATTATGCAGACATGCACCTCGCACCTTGGAAGAAGCTATGACCATTGCCCAAAAATACATTAGGCAAGATGATGCCTACTCCTTTAATCAGTTCACTAAGAAAAGAAGGGCAAATGAAAGTTCTAAGATGGAGAGCAGAAATAAGAAAACAAAAGAGCCCAATAGGGAAAATAAAAGAGGTAGGAGCGAGAAGAGCAAACCTCTTCATACCTTAGACCTGACCAAGTTGACTCCACTCAATGCGAGCCCAACAGAGGTGTTCGCAACTTTTAAGGATCAGGATATTTGGGCTCGCCCTCAATCGATGTTTACCCCACCAAATAGGTAAAGCAAAAATAAATATTGCTTGTTTCACAATACTCATGGTCACAATAACAATGATTGTAGGCAATTACTGGAAAAGATTGAAATATTGATCAATCAGGGATATTTGAAAAACTTTGTAAAAGGTAACCAAGGCGAAGCTAACAAAGATAAAGGGAAGCAAGCTGTTAATGATGGGTCAGCAGGAGTCATTAATTACTTAACGGGTGGACCAGATGAAGTTGCAATGAGCAGAAATCAATGTAAAGCTTCCCAAAGAAAGAATGAGGAACCTGAGTTCGTCTTTTGGAATGCATGTCCAGTACCAACTAGAAGAGGGGATGGAAGCCAAATAAGACACCTTCACTCAAATCCATTAATCATCCAAGCAGTGGTAGCCAATTTCTTGGTAAAAAGGGTGGTAGTGGATAATGGCAGTTCGGTAAACCTGCTCACAGCTGAAGCATATGCTAAGATGGGGCTTAAAGAAAGCGATCTAGAGGATATCAAAAATCCAGTTCACACTCTAGATGGAACAGAAATACCATCGATTGGGATCGCAAGGTTACCTGTTACAGTAGGTTTTACCCCAGACTGTGTTACAGTAATGACAAATTTTATGGTAGTGAGATTACCACTAGGCTATAACATCGTGTTCGGAAGGCCACTTTTTTATGATTTTAATGCATCAACCAACATCAGACAACTCAAAATGACCATCCCTAAACCAGATGGGGGAGAAATATGTGTTTATGGGACACAAGAACTAGGAGAGCTAGAGAAAAAAAATAGAAAAAGGTATCCACCTCGCATTTGGCAGAAGAGGTCGCCTTGGTTAAACCAACATACAGAATTCCAGAGCAGAGGACTGAGCCAGTAGAAAAATTGGAGAAAATACCAATGGAAGGAGGAAGATTAGAAAAATACCTATTGATTAACTCCTCTCTAAAGAATGAACAAAAGGATGAGGCTCAACAATTTTTAACAGATCGTCTATCCAGCTTCACATGGTCTTCAAATGAGATAAAAGGGGTAGATGCAGACATTATAACTCACCATCTCAATGTCAACCCCTCACATAGACCGATAAAACAGAAGAAAAGATGCTTTGGACCAAAGAGACAAGCTATGATAGACGAAGAGGTTGACAAATTAATGAAAGCTGGATTCATTAGAGAGGTGCAATATCCAGACTGGCTCGCTAATGTAATGCTGGTAAAAAAGTCAAACGAAACTTATAGAATGTTTGTAGATTTCACAGATTTGAATAAAGCTTATCCTAAAGATTCCTGCCCCTTGCCCATGATTAACAAATTGGTGGACTCAATAGTAGGGTATGGATATCTATCTTCATTAGATACAAAATAGGGGTACCATCAAATAAGGATGTATCCAGCTGACGAAGAAAAGACCTCGTTCATAACTGAAAAAGGGACTTATTGTTATGTCTCTATGCCTTTTGGTCTAAAGAATGCAGGAGTAACTTATCAGAGACTGGTAAATAAAATGTTCAAAAACCAGTTATGGAAAAATTTAGAAGCCTATGTAGATGATATGATAGTCAAAAGCAAAAGCTTCGAAGAACATCTCAAGGACTTGAACGAGGTGATAAAGGTCATGGATGAGTATGGAATGAAATTAAATCCAGAGAAGTGTGCCTTTTTCATACAAGGAGGCAAATTTTTAGGGTATTTGGTGAGTAAGAAGGGAATTGAACCAAACCTAGACAAAGTAAAAGCAATATTAGAAATGGCAGCACCTTGCAATACAAAGGAGGTACAAAAGTTAACAGGAAGAATCGTTGCTTTGAGTCGGTTTTGTGTCTAAATCAGTTGAAAAATACCTTCCCTTCTTCAAAAAATTACGAAAAAGGCAGCTACATTTGAATGGACCGAAGACTGCCAATATGCTTTTCATCAGCTGAAAACATTTCTTAGCTTAGAACAAGTGTTAAGCTGACCTTTACTAGGAGAAGAAGTGCTTATCTATTTATCTGCTTCAGAACAAGCTATTAGCTCGGTTCTAGTCAGAGAAAAGGGATTGGTGCAGAGACCAATATACTACTTTGAAGGGATTATTGGGCCCGAACGCAGCGGAATCGATAGGCTTGTGAAAAATCAAACACTTTAAAATTTCACAACACCTATAGTTTAGGTCCAATAAAACTTTCCAAGCAATCTCCTAATTAATGTGTAAAACACATATGC
>CATKHJ010023325.1:0-12539 GCA_949750685.1 Vernicia montana | reverse complement strand
TCATTGTGGTACCCGGAACATAAGTGAAGCGAAACAGTCTTTTCTTCATATGCAACTTATTTTGACTGCTTTTCTTCAAATATTTTTCCTCCAGTGCCTTCCACAATTTACTTGCAGAAGTTTCTTTGGAGAATGCATACTTCTGCTCTCTGAAAATACATGAGCGAATTGTACCACATGCCACACGATTGATGGTCTTCCATTCTTTCTCCTCAACATCATCTGGTTTCTTTTCTTCAATGACAATATCTAGACCTTGCTGAAAAAGTGCATCTAGAATCTCACTTTGCCACATACCAAAATGTCCAGTGCCACCAAAATTTTTTACTGCAAATCTAGCATTTGTCACAGTAGTTCTTGCTAAAATTGACGATGTGGAACCTTTTGTGCCGTCTGACATTTCTACTACAAATTCTATTTAATAGTTGTCGATGCGGAATTCCAATTAGCCCAAGAAAATCTTTTCTGATGTGGAAGATCAGTCTAAACTGCAACCACAGAGCATACTAAGATAACCAAGGGTTCTGATACCAATTGTTGTGGAATTCGGGTTTTTACTTCCACCAATAGTAACAAATTCACCTTCTAACTATTGCACAGGTGAATAGAGTGAGAACGATTGTACTAACAAATCACCACAAGGTAAATTCACAGGAAAGAGATGTGGGTCCCAAAGGACACATTTAAGTACCAAGTCTTTCCTTAGCCAAAATTTTACCAAGAAAAGTAATTTAATAGCACAATAATTAACTATAACTATACCCGATAATAGCTATTAAATAGACAATAAAAAGAACACCAGAATTTTAACGAGGTTCGGCCAATTATGCCTACGTCCTCGGACACTACCAAAATAATATTTCACTATAATAAAAAAATATTACAAAGAGAGAGAAGAGAAAAATATAATTAAGCCTTAGAAATATGAGTGACTTAATTGTTTGGGATGCTTTAAACTAAAGGAGGAGGCTTCCTTTTATAACTAAGGAAGCCTCCTCATTTCCCATATCATTTCGATGTGGGATAGAGGAAGTGAGTCAATAGTCAACAAAATTAATAAATGGGTGAAATGAAATAAATTTTTATACCCTAATTGATGAAACTAGAATTCAATTCTCAACCTTAGAAATCGGAGTGACTTAATTGAGGAGGATGCTTTAAACTAAAGGAGGAGGCTTCCAAAGGAAGCCTCCTCAATTCTCAACCTTAGAAATCTGTGTGACTTAATTGAGGAGGATGCTTTAAACTAAAGGAGGAGGCTTCCATAGGCCTCCTCCTTTAGTTTAAAGCATCCTCCTCAATTAAGTCACTCCGATTTCTAAGGTTGAGAATTGAGGAGGCTTCCTTTTATAATTAAGGAAGCCTCCTCATTTCTCATATCATTTCGATGTGGGATAAAGGAAGTGAGCTAATAGTCAACAAAATTAATAAATGGGTGAAATGAAATAAATTTTTATACCGTAATTGATGGAACTAGAATTCAATTCTCAACCTTCCTCTCATTGAAATGCATGCAAAGCATTTAGTGCGTTACCTACAAATTATCCTCTCTAAATCAAGGATATAGAGTCCTCTCTTCTCTATTGATTTGCTAATTTCCTTTACATAGCAGAGAAGCATTGAAATGCAATTATGTTCAAGCCATGAGCAATCAAACTCCACCAAAGAGTCAAAGACTTCAAGGGGTAGTCATTAAAGAACATTAATTTTTTTTTTAACAATAAAATGATATTACGGACTAACTTCAGTAAATCTTATTAAATTCAGCTCTTAATATATTCAAGTTTCTACCACTTGAAGCAATCTTTACTTATTATTATTATTCTTTGGACTAGCTTTTTCATTATTAAAATTTTTTGTAAGAAAAAAAGAAAAATCAGAGAGTTTAAATGGGGGTGTTTATAGCCAACCCCACCTTTAAATTCCATTGCATTTCTCAATGACAACCTTTAATGCTCCCGTTAAAATTAATTTAGATACCGTTTGGTATCATATAAACTATTTTTTTGAAAGTATATTTTTTTAGGAAACAAACTTTTTAGGAAATTATTTTTTAAAAAATATAAATAATTGTGTATTTAGTTTGCATATAATTTTATGAAAAGTAAGTTTTTTTTATTTAACTTTATTTTGTTATTTTTAGAAATTAATAATATAAAAGACAATAATATTTAATCTCATTTACCTAGTTCAATTTAATGGAGGTAGATATGTCAATTTATATTTATTTCGACTAAAAAAATTCAACTTACTTAACTCAACTAAAAAAATTCAAATTATTTAATCCCTCCTGAGGAAGTTATTTTTCTTAAATTCAGAAAGTGGATATTTTTATTTTCCAAAAATTTTATTAAATAATGACTACCAAATAACTTTTTTTTTTTTTTTTTTTTTTGGCTTTCCAAGAAGTTTAAACTCAAGCAGCAATCCCTTTGCCCATTGTACTTTGGGCGTCGTGAGCTGCTATCGCATTTGACATTGTACAAAAGCTTTGTTTGATTGTAATTTTTTTACATAATATGAATATATATATATATATATATATATATATATATATATATATATATATATATATATATATAAGTTCGAATTTCTTTGTTTGTAATAGAAAAAATACTCTAATGTTACCCATTGTCTCTTGATGTTCCCTCCTAATTTCTTAAAAGGGTTTTGATGAACTAAAACCAAAGCTATTGATTCCATCCCATTATCTTATAAATAATACTTTATTCTATTTCGTTTCATTATCTTATAAACAATATAATGAGATATATTGTTTTTAAAAAATAAAATAAAATAATTATTTTCATTTCGTACTAATTAAAATATTATCTATTCTTACTATTTCCTACAATAAAATTAAAATAATTATTTTGATTTTTTTATAGAAAATACTATAAATTTTCATTTATATGTTAAAAATAATGCATCTTGACGCAATGTAAGCAAAGAGGTAAAACCAATTTAGGGTTTAAATATTTTTTGAAATTATTTGATATCCTAAACAGGCACAGCAAATGTTTAAATAGAGATCTCGAAATCCTAGATACGGAACAAATATGGAAACTGCAAAAAATGACGTAGAGACCTTTGCAGAAGGGTTTATGATCCGATTGGACAGGCAGCGGGCCAAGCAAAAGAAATAGCGGCCTAGTGCAGCTGAAAATTTGGGCCCTGCAGGTACTTGATTCAAAGGGAAATGGTCCAACGGATCCGACATATCGCCTTTGGCGATGATCGACATCGTTTTTCGGTCAAATTCCCTCATTTGAGCTTCTAAACGGACAGTTTTTCTATTTATGGTAATTTAATAATTTGCTTGTAATTTTTGGTAGGAAACTCGGATTTAGGCATCGTTTGTGGCATTTTTTTTTATTTTAATCTTTATATTTTTCTGGTGTATTATTATGAAACTGTCATTTTTGATAGTTTTCATATTTGTTCCCGTGTTTAGGATTTCAGAGCCCTTATTTAAACATCTGTTGTGCCAATTTAGGGTTTAAATATTTTCCTTTGGATCAAATACTCGCAGGACCCGAATTCCCAGTTGCCTTGGGCTGCTATTTCTTCTACTTGGCCTGCTGCCTATCCAATTGTATCATAAATCTTTATGCAAAGGCCTGCACGTCACATCTTAATTTGAAAATAAAAATATAAAAGTATACATTAATTAGAAGTACCAAATAAAATTGCTTAAATTTTTTCTGATATTTTTTAATCGTGTTGATAGAGTATTTGAATTAGCAACTTGATGGGAAGCACGCTCTGTTTGGTGGTGATTAAATCACAAATCGATTTTCTTGTTTTTAAACAATCTGATTGTTTGAATATCAATAGTAAATCCAAAATTAAGAAAATAAACTCATAAACTGTAAATAGTCTAAGAAAATAAGATGTTTTTATAAAAGAACATAAAAAACTTCTATCAAAGAAAAAATAGTAAATCTCATCAAAAGAATAAAAAATCTCAAAAAGAGAACTAAAAATAAAATAAACAATAACAAATCCATGCAAAAAAAGATATAGAGAAATATGTATTTATAAAAATAAAAATAAAAATAAAAATAAAAACCTAAGAAAAAAGAAAAAAGAAAAAAGAATCACCGCTTATTAAAAGAGAAGATCGACAGTAATTCAAAAAAAAAATCTTTAAAAAAGAATAAGAGAGAAAAAAAAAAAAGGATGCAACCAATTGAGGTAATCCCAAAATACTTATTTTGATATTATATGAACTAAAAATAAATAATTTTATAAAAAGTTAGAAAGACCCCTAATAATTTTAAATTTTAATCATTAAGTGTTTCGTAGAAACACTAAGATGAGAAATTTTATTAGATTTTTTAATTAATATCACATTATTTGTTGAATTATATGTTTTTATTGGAAAATTTTATGAGATATTTCACACGCACAGCGGAAGTAGAAATTAATAAATAACTCACAACAAAAACAATAAGAATTTTACGTGGTTCGGTTTCTCAATAAACCTACATCCACGATTCACAAGAGATAATTTACTATAACTCTTATAGTTACACGGTACAATTTTTGGAAGAATAAAATTGTAAACTCTCTCTCACACAACACTCAATAACCCAGTAAACAAAGATTAAATAAATGTAAAATAATTTTTGAACGGATAAAAATTATCAAAACCTTCTCACAAATAAAAAGAAGTCTTACTTCTTTTCACTCACTCATATACATAAAATTCTCTCTCTCAATTTTGATTTATGTATATTTTGTTTAAAGAGGATGTGAGGAAGCCTATATAAAGGCTCCCTTTATATTCATTAGTCAAATTAGTAGGCATCGATCGGTGCCCACTTCCCCCGCCCCACCTTTTTTTTTTTTTTTCAACACCTACTTTTTTTTCATTTTTTTTGTTGGTTGGCTCTCCATGTTGGAGGGACTCACTCAACACTTTTAAGTTTTGAATTAATATATATTATAATTTTTTAATAAAATGGTCATTTCAAATAATTTTATGTAATGTTTATTGATATAAAAATATATCAATAAAATTTATTAATGAGCTTTTAGATCAGTGGTATTGAAGTCATCTCTAAAATTGAAAGTTCTCGAGTTTGAATCTAATTTGATAAAAATATATATCTCAACTTAAATAATATTTCAAATTTGTTAAATATATATAATGAATGAATGAAATGGAATCACATTAACTAATGATAAGAAATATGAATGACTTATAATAAGGAGGATAACCCAACTTAAATGGCTTTGGCCATTTTGTGTTGTAAAACTCAACTTATTATAAACCCAATAGTAATACATTAACTTTAACTTTGACTATACTTGAACTTGACTCCTAGGGTCCAGAGACTTTGACATGATATCATAGCTGGGATATGAACCCATTGTATGTGAGCTGTGTTCCCAGGTGATATGGACAGAGGTTACTGTATGTTGTGAAGTGTGAACTGGGCTTAACCCAATGAGTTTACCCGGTTGCCACTTGAGGAGGAGTGTTAAATATATATAATGAATGAATAAAATGGAATGTGTGTGGATAATCTCACATTAACTAATGATAAGAGATATGAATGACTTATAAGAAGGAAGGTAACCCAACCAAAATGGCTTAGGCTATTTTGTATTGTAAAATCCAACTTATTATAAGCCCAATACTAATACATTGACTTTAATTTTGACTATACTTGGACTTGACTCCTAGGGCCCATAGACTTTGACATGGTATCAAAACTGAGATTCGAACCCATTGCATGTGAGCTATGTTCCTAAGTGACCCGAGTAGAGGTTACCGTATGCTGTCAAGTGTGAACTAGGCTTAGCTCAGTGATTTTACCCGATTACCACTTGAAGGGGAGTGTTAAATATATATAATTAATGAATGGAATGGAATGTGTGTGGATCATTCCACATTAACTAATGATAAGAATGAATGTCTTGTAATAAGGAGATAACCCAACCTAAATGGCTTAGGCCATTTTGTGTTGTAAAATCTAACTTATTATAAGCTAAATACTAATACATTGACTTCAACTTTAACTATACTTGAACTTGACTTGTACGGTCTAGAAACTTTGACAAAATTTAAATCAATTCCAAAAAAAAAAAAAAGAAAGAAAATCCAATTTCAAATTTCCTTCTCATCTTTATATATATATATATATATATATATAGAATGATTTATCTAAATTTAAATTTATCCAAATTCATTTTTTTTTCCTTTTAAAATAGAATGATTCTTTATTTAAATTTAAATTTTGATTTTTGATTTTTTCTCATTTGATTTATCTAATTTTTCTCTATCATCATCAATCAAAATATTATTGATTTGAATGTAGATAAGAGCATTTTCAATAGGCTCTTTATATACCTCAACTTTTTATAATAAAGAATTAATATAAGAAAATAATATTCCAATAAACTCTTTATTAATTAAATTTAAAATAGAGAGTAAATTGGACTTTCAATATCTAGAAAATCAATTTCACTTTTTATTTTAAATTTTATAACTTTCTATGCATATTATTTATTATTTCTCTCATGAAATAAAAAAAGAGAGAAATATTGTAAAATGAAAATGAGGGGAAAAAAAAATAAAAAATCATTAATGCTTTATGGAAAAATGCAAAATTTAAATTTAAAGAGTCTATTGTACTTTAAAAAAAATTACATTCATCATATTTAAAAATTAATTAAGATGCTCTTTATTTATGTAAAATATGTTTTTTAAAATAAAGAGTACATTGGAGATACTCTAATGATAACTAAAATTGTTAAAATAAATAAATTGAGATCTAACTACTTAAAAAATTTAAAATTTTTTGTGTTTTTATAATTTTGCCCAAAACTTTTAATTTTATCAATTTCATTCCATTTATAATTCTAATTGCAATTATGTACAAGCAAAAGAAATTAGTCAAAATAGAAATTAAAAAATAATACTAAAATCATAATTAAAACAAAAATAATTATACAACTTTTAATTTTAGCAAATTTATCCCGTCTATAATTCTAATTACAATTATATACAAATAAAATATAATTATAATTGAAACAAAACTCTGCTTAATAGGAAATTTCAAATTCAAATTCAAATATTGTCAAATGAATGAAATAGGAAGTTTATGAAAATATAAGAGTTATTCACATTATATAATTTATTCTTTGTGAAATAGGAGATTTATTAATATACAAGGGTTATTCATATTATATAATTCATTGAAAGAATGAATGAGAATATAAGAGTTATCACTAATTTAGTGAGAGATGTTAAAGGGGGAGATATACCAAGTTAACCTCTTTTTTTTTCTTTTTTTAGAAGTTTGAATTTAAATCTTTTGTCAGGTTAAGAGATACACTATTATTAAACTCTATTTAAATTTTTATTAGATTAAGAGATGCACTATCACTAGACTCTGTACGCCCTTGCCAAAATGTGATTAGCATTAGAATAATGAATTTTCTTTCTATTCTATGAGTCGGTTTGGTGCCAAGGTTTTTTTTTTTTTTTTTTTTTTTTTTTTTTTTTTTTGCCAAAGGGTTTGGTGCCAAGTTATGAGATGTTATAATGGAAAGTTAAAGAGTAATTAATAGTATCATAATTGGTGATAAAGATCGATGGCAACAAATTAGCAGCCGTGATTAAATTCTTGCTGAAACGTTTAAAAGAGAAATTTGGTAATGAATGATTTTGATTTTAATTGGGTTTGGAATCTGCACACGTCCTGTTTTCATCAAGAGACTGCTAACTACTTAATATAATTACATTATGAATCATTAAGTAAATTCTGTTGGGGGGTTCATAGGGTGGGTGAGGTTTATAACTTATAATTTATGGTTTGATGTATTCAATAAATTAAGAATGTTATACAAAGAGAGAGAGAGAGAGAGAGACAGAGATTAATTGCATGTGAAATTAACTCTCCATACCTCAAAAACTTCTATGAACAGGACATCAATTAATCCACTATCTTTACTACTTTAATTCCACCTTTGCCCTATCAAATAATTCAATAGTTCTTGAACCAGATAATAAACAATAATCATGTAAATTTCCTATATTTGGTTGTATAGCTAATAGTTCAATAATCAAATACTTGTACCATAATACAAAATGTCAGAAATTCAAACTATAGTAATCTTTTCAATGCCAATTTGATGCCAAATGCACTAATCCCTTTCCTTGAACCAAAAAATTAAAATAGGAAATAAATAAATAAAATTTAAGTTGGAGATTCAGTTTAAAACTATACTTCACATACAGTTACAAACAATAACAATGAAACCAACAAGGAATTTATGGAAACCAACTTGGGTTTGGGACATAGGCAAGGTCACTAGAGAAGATGGTTGTGACATTAAATTCACTCGTCCAATCTTAAAGTAAATGGACAGATACATCAAATCAGTAATACAGTCATCCAAACAACAGACCAAGAACCCCTCACAAACAATATATGCATAGGAAATATCAAAGCAATTGAACCAACAATGCATGTTCTGCTAATAAATATCTAACCTTATGAAGGAATGAAAAGGAAACAAAGGCCAAGGCAAATATAGCCACAAACTGATAATCACAATAAAGAGAACCGCTATAACCTTTAGGCTATCCTGAAATGGCAACAAGATTAATAGTCATACTAACTAAATGCACCTGCACATAGAAATAAATTGACAGTTGAAAAGAAGTTATGCTGGTAGGTCAAGTCACAAACTAACAATAATTCTTTGTATGGTTTATCATAGAAGCAAGTAAATGAAATGAAATGAAACGAAATTCTTTAATCTCATGAACAACAAATGCATATGTCACCACTTTTATGTGATGTCCCTCAGAGACATCACATAAAAGTGGTGACAGATGCCTAATTTTTTAGTTCCTACATAACAATGTCACCCTTCTTCAACTTTAACCAAATGTTGTATCTATTCAAAACCTACGTCACTTGGACTTGGGTACATGTATGATAGAAAGGTACATATCTCGACTAGGACTCGCCAATTTTCCAAAATTTTCATAGATTTTCCAACTAATTTAAACTGTCAAAGTTTCATATCCATGATCAGTTATCCTTATCCAACACAAGTTCTTTAAGGTAAACAATCAAATTATCTAGACCAAAACTAATCCAACAGCTATTGTAGAACAGTTCAGAAAAAAAAGAGCAGCCAGGTATTCAGTAATGAGAATTTGAAAAGCACATTTCTAAGAAACCAAAATTATTGCCAAATAGAATTGAAAAATCTATTGTCTCTAATTCTGGTCGCTTGAGATCTAGCAAAACAGAGTTGATGTCACTGATGCAATAGGGTTCCATCAATTTAAGATTCACCGTTTTTACAGATGAACAATATAGATATACACTCCAGTTAAGTAAGACTTATTTGCAACACTATAATGTTATGCTCCTTTATTTTTGTGCATCTAATTAACAATTCCCTTGAAGTGGTAGTGGCCCTTCAATTTACACTCCAAAGCAGCACATGTCTACTCACCTGTTTCAAAAAGATTTCATCCACTGAATCATTGGAATTGATTATTACAACATACAATGGAAATGTGGATTTCGGTTTTATATACAAGTCAACTGAAATAATGTCATTAATCTCATAGTCAATTTTGTTGAGAAACAAACACAAGGTTCATATATTTGCACATACCAAATATTGATGTTAAATGTAAGTAATCCATGTCTAGTCCTCCAAGATGGGTTGATGCTTAAGCTCATTTAAATGTTCATTCAAAGGGACTGCTGTGCCATTGGCAACATAATTTTCACTCCTACACTGTAACAACTGTTCCCGAAGACTTCGGACAAGCTCATTAAGTTTCTGAATATTCTTTTCTTGAGAGAGGATGATCTGCAGCAAAGTTAACAGTGCATAGGTTTAACAATATTCATAAGATAAAGATTATAATTTATAAATTTTGACCAATTCTTGGACAACCTTGCAATCCAATTCAGTCAGACTGAAAATAAACTTGGTATTTAAATGCAGTTGAAAACTGGGTTATTTTTGAGACATTTAAAAAAAAAGAAGGAGAAAGAACACACGATCAAGTGCGCTTGGGAGCAATACAATACTGTTGGGCAATGCTAATATATCAGGAGAACTTGGGCTAAAATTTTCAACTGGGAACATCTTCTATATCAAACACATATTTCATCAATGAGTCGCAAGCATCATAAACGTAAAAAGGAATTCTCAAGAAGAATGTAAAGCATTTTCCAACTAGACTGAAAGATATTTACAACATAATCTGGTGTCAACATGATCAGACAGTCCCTGATAAGTATTACTAAAATCTCAGGGCATCCTGTTTGTAAATTGGACACTTTTTTTTTTTTTTTTTTTTCCTTTTTTCCTAGATTTGAAGCATTGGATGCAACAAAAATCTAGTAGTCCAGTAAATATTCTTTTCTAGACAAGCCTGAACTAAGGGGAATTATCCATTTAGAGTCACCTAAACACCTTTTGCTACCCTGGTTTACACCCCTTAGCTACAAATGAAGCATATGAAGAATCTCAATCAAATTCTTCCAATCTTATTCACTAATACAATCTCAAATTGGAATACAATAAAATTTAATTTCTTTAACTCATGCAAGCTAATCAGGTAGTTATTATTCCAATGTCGTAGAAATACAAAATGGAAGAAACATTCTGTTGAGAACAAAATAATTCTTTAAACAAAAAAAATTTAGGAATAAAGTAAAGATGAATTGTGAAAATGTGGCATAAGTTTTTGGATGGGCTAGAGCAGTGAAAAATCAATCAAGATCAAGTTTTTCTGTCAATTAATCAATCAGCATAATGAAGATGTCAGGCAAAGGGCCAAAAACCAGAATAACAAAAGGTGAAACACTAATTTTGTTGAATATCCAATTCCAAGCACTAAAAGAGAAAGGAGAGGAGAAGGGACTAGGGAGGCAAGATTATTAAGGTCCATCTCCAACACGCCTCAAAAGCAAATGCATCAAGAAGAACAACAAATGAAAAGGCAACATACTAATTTTATTGAATATCTGAGTGCTAAATAGAAAGAAGAGGGGGGCAAAAGATTATGAAGGCCAACACAGGATTGTTAGGGTCTAAATGCACAATTTAGAATAATACATGAATAGGACAAGCCATGAAAGGTCCTCCACAATAATCAGCTAATCAAGGGGGCAGGAGGGATAGTGGGTATGTGAGTTTAAATGGATGGGAAAAGAAATGATAACATAATGATAAGAAAAGAAAGTATAAGAAAGGTTAAACAATTTTTCATGTTTGGAGGTTTTAAAAGGATAGGAAAGGATTTTAAATATTTCATGTTTGGTTGGTTTAAAGGAAAAGAAAGGAAATGACAACTTAAAATGTAATGTACTGCCATATCCTTTTATTATTCAGCCATTAATTTTTATGAGGCTAAAATTGTCTAATTAAAAAATTATTATTATTATTAAGAAAGGATATCTCTTATTCCCTCAATTTTAAAGTGATAGCAAAGTGAGGTTTCATGGGATAACTAATCCCTAAGTCTTCTTTCTTTTCCGGAGTCATAAACTCCCAAACAAGGAACAATTCTTATTATACCCTGTTTTCCTTTCCTAACCTTTCTTATTCCTACTCCCAAATAAAGCTAAGGAGAGTTGAAGCTGTGGAAAGAATACAGAAGTTTATGGTGAGGTATGTGGAAAAGAAATTTACTTCTATAGGAGATTGATGATAAAATTCAAGGAAAAGATAGGTTTTTCTGAGAAACAAATTAGTAGGAGAGGCCACTACAAGAATGATTTTGAGGAAGTTATTTTGAAGAAAGAAATCAGTTCAACATAGAAAGAATAGACTAAAATGGTTGAGAAAAGAGGATTACAAAACTTATTTGAGGAGATTACTTTTATGGGTTTTAAAGGAATGTAAGTAGCTTACATCTGTGTGATTGTAATCTTCTGGAGGAGATACCTTCTCTCTTGTCCTTAAGAAGTAGAATTTGATTGGAATATTTATGATTATATTCATTTAGAAAGGGAGAAACCCACCAGACTATCAAACAATGGGACAGATACAGATACAACAAAGGCCAGACTCAAAAGTTGCTAAAATTTTGTTCAGTTGAAGTCAATCAAGTGCTCAAATTCACAAGCATTAACAGCAATTACCAATCAATTACTCACAATAATTACCATTAGTTACATTAAAGTTTCTAAATTTGGGCCTAAAAACAAATTATAAACAAAACCCAGAAAGGGATTAATTGATCTATTGCAAATTGGAAATATATATAAATATATAGTCAAACCTTTTCTTTAACAGCATCTTCCCGTTTAGAATTAAACTGCTCCTTCCTAGAAATTGCTGGACTCGCTTCAATTTCATTCCCCAATTGTTGCTTCCACTCAAATTGCGATGTAAATACAATTAATAATAGCAGAAAAACCAGCACCCACGGTCTCGACATAGTTAAAGATTCAAGCTTTTACATGATCTGCTCATAACCAAAAAAAAAAAGAAAGAAAAGAAAGAACCAAATCGAATCAGCATTAGCTTTAAGTTATATA
>CATKHJ010023276.1:0-17774 GCA_949750685.1 Vernicia montana | reverse complement strand
AGGATTAAAGAGATGGGGATCATATTATGGGAAAGGGGAAAGCAATGACTAACCTAGAATAAAAGAACTAAAAGAAAGGGAAATAAAGAAAAGGGAACATGCAAAGGGAAATAACAATAAAGCAATAAAAAGAAACTAAGCTAAAAAGAGGACAAAAGCAAACAAAGCAACAAAGAAGCAAAACAAACTTCAAAACAAACAAATGAATAAATAAATGAAAAATGAAGAAAATAAATACCTTTTGAAGACGAGGCTTGGGGACGTATGGACGGAGCGGGCGACCGGATCGTAATTCCACCTTGACTTGACTCGGAGGAACCAAAGCCTTCTAATGGCTACTAGGACGGCTCTTAGGACTCCCTGGAACTGGCTTGAGAGAACCATAAACAACCACCCAACAAGAGAAAAGTTTTGAACTAAAAGGCAGCTCTTTTGAACCAAACCTTTGAAAATGCTAGCTTTTAATCAATTAGGTTTGATTTTAGCTAGTCAAGTGTGTTAAGTTGTGTAGAAATGAGTTGGGGGGGGTAGTTTATATAGGAATAGCAGCTAAAGACATTTCTCATGTTTTCTAATGTGGGATAACGAATCAAAACAGCCAAAACCACACACGGGCTTTCTGGGACCGCACACAGGCCATTCTGGACTGTACAGGGCAGGAGGGGACCACACAAAGAAATAGGGACTGCACAGGCCCATTTCAGGACCGCGCACAGCCTGTGCGGAATCGCACAAGCTTGTGCAGAACTATACAGGGTGTGTGCGGTTCCTGGGGGACCCTGTGCGGTCCTCCAGGTCAAATGGGCCCGATTCTTTCGATTTTTTGACCCTTTCTTGCCTGTTTCAGCTTCCGAGACTTATTTGCATATTCGAGGGTTCAGACGGTGCAAAATTCAGGGTTCACAGTCATTGGTGCAATAGTATAATGGTTTATCCCCCATTAGTAAAGGCGTTCTATGCCAATGGTTTTTCTAGGTTAAAGCTTGGTTATATCAATAATAATTAGCCTAAATGGTCTTCAATTCAATTAAAGGGGATTTCAATGATTTCAACATCAATGAATAAATTTGCTATCTAGAATAAAAGCAATAATAATAACAATGAATGATAGAAATATCGGTAACAAATAACCAATAAGAAGATTGGCAATTCAATAAAATAGTGTTCAAAGGATCAATGAAGAATAATTTCATTCAAGGTAGTTCACAAGCATAAATATAATTCATAACTCACCTCAATAGCAAAATACTCCAATCCAAGTTCAAACTCTTTATCTTGGATGAAAATCCTCAAAAACTTGGCCTATATAAGAATGGCCACAATACAATCAAACTAGAGTTCATAAATTTTAATCCTAAGGTTGAATTCTCCAATTAAAAGAAAGAATAACCTATTCTCATGTCCAATAGCAATTATATCACAAAACCCTTAAAAGATTAACTCAAATCCTTACGGTTTAAATTCTAGGTTAACAAATATAATCTATCTATCAACAATTAATAACAATAAACACCAAATAAAACCTCTATCTAACTCAAACAAGATGCTAAAAAAAAACTAATAACAAAGCCCATAAAGATTTATGAAGGATTTAACACTTACCTCAATAAATCTCCTTCAAACCAAATCTAATTATTTCCAAGAATCAAGAGGAAATCCATTTAGATCTTTTGAATCCTTTGATTCCTTAAGCATTAATGGCTAATCTTGGCCTTGGAGAAGCAACAAATGAGTTTGGTGTGGTTTGGGGTCTATTAGGGTCGAAATAATTGAAGAGAGAATCATATTTAGCTTTAAAACTGATTTTGTCTCGCTATTTATAGACCCAGAAAGGTCACGGTCGTGACTTCCAAAGTCAATGTCATGACTTTCACACAAAACCAAAATCTTCTGAAGCAGCTATTAGTCATGGTCAACCTCCAAAGTAACGGGCGTGACTTCTATATAAAAGCCAAAACCTTCTTTGTCTCTTATCCAATCTTACCAAACTCGCTCCAAGTCTAAAATACCAACTTAATCATCACTTACAACTGTGAACTCTTGCCTTCAGCGCCATTCCATCACAAACGATATATCCATATCTCAAAACAATAAATGGAAACTTAAAACAATCCATATGTGAATCGAATTTCAAAATTATATGTAAACAATACATAGTGTACAACATAGTTCAATCATTCACGAACAAGGCATATATACAAATCAAAATTTTATGTGTTACATTATGTACGAGCTTGGGAAGGTGTTAGGCAACCAAGCTTGCCCAGCTGTGAGTCTGGCTTCTACTCATTGGTCAATTTTAATGTAAGGTTTGTATAGGTTTTTTGGACTTTTTAAGATGCAACAGTTATAGCACTTAAAACAGTTCATGCCAAGCAAATATTTTAGCAAATAATCATGTTAAAATATGCATTCTTAACATTCAAAAATCAGAGTTTAATTTATCACAAAAATATCATTAAGTCACTAAATTAAAAGCAACCTAAATCAATTTTGAAGTATTCTTTTTATTTACCAAGTTAACTAACCTAATTAACTAGCATGCCAAAATTAATTACCAAGTGATTTAGTAACATACATTTTAATCCTAATAAAATTAATAATATTAATCATGCAAACAAACTTAATCAAATAACAAAATTAATTAGTCAATTAATTAAAAGCAATAAATTAAGAACCTAATTAGCATGCAATTCTAAAACAAACATAGCCCAATTTAACTAACCAGTTTCATGCTATAAACTGTAATTAAATTTATCGAATGGATTTAAATTGATCAAACAAATCTTAAATCTAATCAACCTATTTACTAAGGGGTGGGGGATTTGATTTAATTATTACATTTCCAAAATGAATAAAAGGAAAAATAATATTGCTATAACCAACTGGAAAATTAAAAACCAAAATAAAACTAAAAAAGAAAAAGAAAAATACCAGACTGGATTAAAAACCTAGCGAACTTGGTGTGCACCCCATGGCATGACCCTAGCACATGTGCGCCCCTGTTGCCTAGGGTTCTTCTTCTGTGGCACCTCCAATTCAGTTCTAGATCATTTTTCTTGCCTCTTTGTGGTACTTTCTATGAGAAATGCCGGAATTGACTTACAAGAAATTGCAAACTTAACCAAGAACTCAAGAAACAATTAGAGTTATTAACCAAACAAAAGGAAAATGAAATTTCACTAAGCAGGGTTGATTGAGAATTGGTCTCAATCCCCCATTGCTTCTGTGAATCACATAATGAACTCATAAAATATTAAGAAAACAAAAATAAAATAGAAAAAGGTCTAAGCATGAAGATATACAATGAATTAAAATGAAGTGATAAAGCACCTAATTAAATGATACAAATAAGAGAACATGGACAACTAAATAAAATAAGAAATTATGGAACTAATGGCTGAAGTATGGTTGATCAAAAACTGGTCTTGATCCTCCATACTTGCCCTAAACATGCACATATATTCAGAATATAAATAAAACATAACATGATTGAATGAATGAACACAATGAATAAAAAAATGAATAAGTATATAACTAAGCAATATATATGGAAGCATTTTGAAATTCCCATGCAATTAGCCTATCCTTCAGCATATTAGACCCATAAAGGGTTTGAAAGCAATAGGAATCACATACTATGGGAGATTCAGCCCTCAGGTATAGAAATATCAAATGGACCTTTTATGTTCTTCTTTGGAAATTATCTCACAACTTTGCCTTTGATTTCATTTTTTTTTTTTTGTGTTTTGTTCTTTTTGAATAGAATATCAGAGAGAGCTTAGAAAAATTCTAGAAAGGAGCCCACTCAAGATCAGAAAAGTCCCCCAAAAAAGGATAAAATTTTCTTTTTATATGATGAACTTTTTGAATTTTAAAAGATTTTTTATTTTTTAACTTAAAAACTATTTTTGAAACTGATTTGATCCTCCCCAATCCCTCATCTCAAATTTTGAGGGATTATATGGATTTTAGGATGGTTTAAATTAAAAAACTTTTGAACTTCAAAGCTGTATGAGGGTATGGGGTTCGCAAGGGGATGTGCTCCCCGTGTCTTGCCCCGCCTGGGGCACACACCAAGGCCTGTGCCCCATTATTGGGGCGTAGGTCATGGTTGCCAAGTTTTTAAAATTCAGGGACCAAAATATAATTTTTTAGATATGAGAGGACTAAAGTGTAATTTTGTAAATTTCTTTCCAGTCTCCAATTTTCAAAGATTCTTTCAATTAAATCCAAAATTATTCAATTGAACCCTTAACCTTCTCAATTATGTCCAATTTCTAAAACATTTTTCAATAAAACCCCAAAACTTTTCAATTAAACCCCAAAACCTTTCAATTAAACCCAAAAACTATATTGTGAATCAACTTCCAAGAAGGGAACCAATCGGTTCTCATCACCAGGCTCTATGGTAAAAATTAAGTGTTCACAGGCCTTATGTGTCTATGTCACGACCCGACTTTCGAGCCGCGACGATCCTAAGGCATGGGTAGGCTTAAGGCCACCGAAAACCCGTAGGAACCTTGGCATACAATCTATAACAATCTCATGCAAACCATCATATACATGTCTCCCAAGGCCTAAATCTAACATTTATGCTAATCCATAATCAATAACATTCATGATTCATGTATTCATCAATAGTCATATCTTTGATTATTTTACATATCATATCAATCATAGGTCAGTGCCTTAGAGGCTAAAAGAATATCATTCATACATCAATTATTCATTACATTTACCATGAAGCATCTAAGGGTTTGAATCATCATCTATACAATAACAAATAAAGGAATGAGCTTTACATTATTCACTTGAGTTTCCGAGGTGGAGTAGAATGCCTTGGAAACTTAACTGATATACTTTAGCTCACCTGAAAAATGAAATCACTAATGAGATAAAAGCAGTGAGTAATAATTATACTACCATACTTGTGAGGCTTGGTGATTCAAGGACGGCTCATAAGAAGGAGTTCATAGTTCATATAATAACAATAATTCATGGGGTTCATACAATAACAATGGTTCATGGGTTTCATTCATCATGTACATGTCATACTTTAGCAGAAATAACAATAACTTGAATAGAGGTTTATAAGTCTTAACGTTCCCCATGAGATTTTCCAATAGGTGTTACCGAGAACTGAGACATAGAACATATTCAATCATGAATCATTAAAGGTAGAGGCTCTTCTTAACGGAGCATACTCTTATCTCTATACAAGATTGATCAGATCTCATGGCTAGGACACTATAGCCCTTCCTAGCTAGAGCTTGGATACTTTACTCTATCCAACAGAGTACATTGTGTACAATACTTGATGTCTTCCCCACATCAGAGTTGGGGTTTTTGCTTGGTTCATGGTCATGGAATATTTATACAAAAGGGATCACGAATCATAGGTCATAACCATATATGGGTTCTTAAGAGATTCATGTCATGGTCATACAGTAAATATGGTCTTGGTTCATTCATGGTTCATGGTTACAATGAACTTGATATCACATAAGGATATTTAACAATAATCAATAAACATTTGGTAGTTCATGAAAAATTAGGCATTTATGCCATGGTTCAAAGCACAATCATAATAGTATAATTAACACTCACCTTAATAATGCAATACCCAAAATGACTTGAAATCAATCTCTATAGTAAGCACAAGTGGTGGTCACAACCTCCACCATCATCATCATCATCTCTTCTATCTCTAGGAGGAACTACATATACCCAACCATAGAAATAGAAATTAATTCAATAATCTATAGACTTGACTCAATTAATCCTGCTAATACATCTTAATCTTACCATAACCTTCATCTATAGAAGAAATTGAAAGGAAATGGAAGAAAACAAATAAACCTTAACTTACCTTGATTCCAATGCTTGAATAATGATGAAAGGAAGAGGATTATTGAACCTTAGATCCTTCCTAGCATGCAATAATTAATCTTCCTTAAGTTTAGAATGAATGAATTAAGAGAAAATTGAGAGAAAATGGGTTTAGAAGCTTTAAAAAATTGAGTAGAAATGATTTAGGGCTTTAATTCCTTTTGTAGAGCCCGATTCCCAAATCTGCCCCCGATGGAGGTAGCGGTCGTGAATTACAAGTCGCGGTCATGATTCACATATAGTGGTCGCAACGTGATACTGTTCATGTGACTGTTCATGTTGATATTGCGGTCGCCATGCCTTTGTCGCGCTCGCAATTCTTTTTTTGCCAAAATGCCAAAATCAGGAAGAAGAGTTCGCGGTGATGGTCGTGTTCAAGGTCGCGCTCGTGATGAGCTTTTCATGGTCGCAACATCCTTGTTGCGAACATAATTCTGGTCTTGTAACACCACTTGAAGAATTTCAAACTTCAAAGTCCAATACTCAACTCAAATCCAACTAACTCATCAACATATATGATATAACACTTGTAATTCATTCATATCATCATATAGAAGTTTATACATGCATGTTCGGGGTATTATAGTGTAGCGAGCCTGTTCTTACATAGGCAACTCATTTTCCATCCATTCTTCAATTGTTTTGCACTGTTTCACTTTCATAAGCATAAACATGCTCCTATGAACATGATTACTTACATCAATTCTTTGTTTCTTCGTTTTTATAGGTCAAAAAGGACATAATAAAGGGCGAAGGCAGCGCTTATTCAGCCTGGGACTGTATTGGGGCTTCTACCCTCTAGTAAATGCTCAGATTGCTCAAACCGGGTGTGAGCATTTCATTAGTTATCTTCCAAGGAAACCCCTATATGTTGATATGTTAGGGTTATATGTACTAATACAGAGATGGATGGACACCACCCATACCTTCCACCTTCCATTTGGGAAGATGACGATCACCCCGCTTGACTATGCGGCCATGACAAGCATGTCTTTCGAGGGCCGAGTGAGGCCTCACTCGAATGCCCCCCATTGCTCGGGAGTCTTAAGGAAAAGTGAGCAATTTTTAAAGGGTTTAGGTACAAGTTTTGGTGCTCACAATTGGAACGACTATCATTCGAAAAATTAATTTGATTTTTGAAAGGATTCGGGAGTCGCCACCCTAATTTTTTTAAATGGAAAAATTAAGGAAAAACCCAAATTGACTCCAATTAATTTTTGATTAATTTACCTAAGGATAAAGTCACTAGCCTTCGAACCAAGTTGAGCTTGGGACTAGGTTTTTGGTTTTAACCTAAGTTCGATTAGACTTAAAAATTGATTTCATGAATGACGAGTATTAATTGCGATTTAAAGTACTTGATCATGGCATAATTATGAGTGCATGGAAAAATAAAGAGCAAAAACATCCACAAGTTAAGGAGAGTGTTCTCTCTAGTTCTTATGGATTCTAGGAGAACCACAAGTCACTCCTTAACTTCAAAATAATTAATTTGACTAATTAATAAATTTACAAGAAAGCATAAATTGTCATTTACATGGAAAATGAAAAGGGAGGGGGATTGATAGACTTGGATTTAGATTCTAAGCATGCCTACGTACCCCATTGTAGTTCATTTCACAGTAAGGTGAAGGGGTTTAGGGATTGATCATATTGATTGGATTGATTTCATTTGGGGTTTGAGTGAGGGTAAATGGATTATACCTTCTTTCTTGGTATGTGTGATGGGTGGATGGTTTTATCGGATTAGAGTTTCATTTCAGAGAGCGAGGATAGGATGGTGGGTTAGATTAAATTAAACCTAAAGGGGATTAATTTGACAAATTGATTACTTAATTACCCAATTTTAATTAATTAAAATGATTAGTTAATTAAGGTGATTAATTAACCAAATTGAGTGGAAACTAATTAAAATTAATTAATTAAAATCAAGGAAAGTTTAATTAATTAAAGTGGCTACCCAAAATGAGTATAGGAAATTAATTAGAGAGAGAGAGAGAGTAGTAGATAACAATCAATACTAGCCTTGGTGTGTTTTGAAATGGAAAATGGAGGGGGTATTTATAGGAAATGAAGGTGGGGGTATTTTAGGTAATGAAATAGTGAAAATAGCAAAAGGGTAGGGCTTTAGTGGCTAAAATTCAGACTAAGAAGGGCAAAACTGTCATTTTGGAGGTGCAAGGGGACCAGCCACCAGGATGGGCTGCAGATCTGCTCCAGGGTCTGCACAGATTTATAGCTTCTTTTCGCGGCGGGCGCGGTAAATTTTGGCGGATCTGCCAGAAAGGATGGCGGATCCACTGGCATAATGTTGGCGGCCTCTATCATGTCGTACTGATGTGCAGACACGCCAGGGAGGCTATGGCGGCCGCGATCTTTCTGGCTCGTCCATAGGGCATTTTTGCGACCACCGCTAAAGCTCCCTGCGGATCCGCAGGCTGCCCTGGCTGACAGCTATGTGGCAGCTCCATTTTCAGGTTTTTTAGTACTCTGGGTCAATTTTTGGGGTTTTCAGAAATCAAAAAATTTACCGGTCAGTGGCAGTGGATCCAAAATTAATTATCGGACAGTTTAGCAGCCAATTTTGGGAAAAATTCTATCAGTTTCAGAAAAATGCTGTCTGGTATAGTATGTCTAGTCAGGATCGAAAAAGTATCAATTTGGATTGAAAAATATTGTAGTCACCTTTGGTGAGTTTAGAAATAATTTTGGAGATGCTAAAGTGAGGGTTCACAACTGCCCCCTCATCAGAACTGTCTATCTGTTAGACAATTTTGATTAGTGTGAAGCTGAGAGTTTTGATAGATTTGGGAACGAAAAAGGATTCTGAATATGTTGAAGTAGTTCTGGTAATTTTTGGAGTCTGATTTGGTAGTTTTTGAGAAACTGGTGAATTTTTAGGTTCATTAATTTTTTGATTTTTCTTGCGTAAGGAATGCATCTATGGTTGAAAGATAGGCAAATGAGGTGTCCATGGGTAGAGAAAAATTTTACGAACATGTAGAAAATTTCAAATTTGAATTCCGAGTTAAAAAATGTGCTTGGAAATGCATTCTTGTGCAATTGGGTAATTATAAGATACTTTTTACTATGCAGTACTATGCAATTATTGCATAAGCATTGTGCAAGCAAGCTCTATAAATACTTACCTTCACGTTCATTTTGTTGCACCATCTCTTCACTCTTCTCAAGCTCACTTCAATTGTGAGCTTTCTCATTCTCTCTCTTTTTTTTAAAAAAAATAAATTCCTTTTTTTTTTTTCTTCTTTTCTTTTTTTTTTAACTAAATTCCCTTTTTTTTTCTTTCTTTTTAACTAAATTCCTTTCTCTTCTTTTCTTTTTTTTTTTCCAGAAAAATGACAATTTTGCTTACCCATCAACCTATTGTCCTGCTTTTCAAATTCAACATTCTGCAATAATAGCTTCGAGGTCCATACATGGAGTTTCCTCTTCTCGTTGCACCATTACCTCTTCGGTGAGTGGTTCGAGGGGACGTATATACGAGGCGCCTAGGAACAATCCAGTTCCTTTGCTCCTCTTGCAAGAGCCTGAGACACACGTCTCATATGACGGGCACCTGGCAGTGAGTATTCTATTTACCCTTTTATGAGTTTTCTCATTTTAGAAATTTTTCATGTCATCTGTATGTATACACACTAGTTCACTAAAGGTTATAACGATCAAGAATAGGGGTGGACGATGCCACTTGGAGGAGGCGATCAAGTGTGTCACCCTAGAGAGTGGCGTTTGAGCATTGCTAGAGCCTACCAGCTTTTTTGACTTCTTGGGGGTGAGGACGCTTGATCATGCCAACATGAACTTGATCAAGGTTTTGGCAGAGAGGTGGTGGGATACCACCAATACCTTTCATTTTGCTTTTGGGGAGATGACTTACACTCCACTTGAACTATACATGATCTCGGGGATTCGTTTCTGGACTTCGTCCCTGGATGTATGCAGTGACTGAAGGGTGACCTTCTCCCTTGAAGAGACCTAAGATCTGATTGGCTTCAATCCTCATAGGGATAGCATCTATGTCAAGCACACCTTTTTGCATGAAAAGCTAGACTAGTTAGTTGTGGGCGACTTTGCTTTTGACGAGGTCATTGCTCAACTGTGACTGCTTGTCATTATGGGTTGTACCTTCACCCATAATATGAGGGACATGGTGGATTTGAACATCCTTGTCAGCTTAGTCCATACTGATGCATGGGACCAGTATGACTAGGGAGGCACAATTCTGAGCACGATGTATCACGAAATGGTAGATCTGTCTCGAGGGTCCATTTCATCCGTTGGTGGGACAACTCTCATATAGGAGGTATGTATCATGTGCATTTCGATTATGCCTCTCGTTATGTTTTATGGATTTTATTTTTATTGTTCTAAAAACTTTGTGCCACAAATCTGGGCCTACGAGTACTTCCCCTTTATTGCCTCTAGGATGATTATGCAGCAGTTACAAGACTTTCCAGCTGGGGTGAGATGGGCAGAGATGAACTAGGGTGCCCCTAGCAGGCTTACTACTCGGGCCTTCTTCGACCATCTGGGTCCTTATCAAGTATTTTTCTTGTCTTTTACCTCTTTTTCGTTGTCTGTTTTGACTCATTTGTCAATTTCTCGTGATAGATTGCAAGGCCTTTCAGAGAGAGGATGTTACATACTCCCAATGCAAATTTTACGGAGGTCATTTCCTGCAAGCAGATGTTATTATGATCTCTATACTTTTGACTGTACTACCTGGGCAAGAGGGTCCATTTCCAGACCATAAGATCCTGGTGTGTACCCAGCCCTCCCCAAATTGATATGCGGTTTAGGTATGATATTTAGATTTCCTAGGATATTTTCAATGGCATAGAGGCATATCCATATCAGCGTCCCAACGTGAACTATATGGAGTTCTGTGCTAGATTCTTGATGTGTGAGATTACGCTGCAGGGACACTCTTCTACTCCTCCGCCCTTTCGAGAGAGCCCATTCCCCCGGCGGTTTCTGAAGCTCCTACTGCTAGCACTTCTAGTGGTCTTGCTTCTGGCCATGACGGCGGCGACCTAAGCCATGTTCCCAATACGACGCTCTTGGACAAAAAATTCCACTTACCGAAGGAGATCTTTTACTATGTCCCTGATGGCTCTATAAGGGTATGGCAGCTTCCTAATGTTGTTCATCTGGGTATACGGCCCATCCCTGATGACATTGAGGTATGGTTTTCTTTACTTATCCTTCTTTCAAAAAGGATCCTTAGGTAAGAGTTTTCATTGCATTTCCTTATGCTTGAAAAGGATTTAAAGCATCTTATGTTTACCTTTTCTTTATACAGATACTCAGAGAGTTCATCCAACGCAATTACCTCATCTTTCGTAGGATGGAGAATGCCATTTCTAGCATGCTCACCTGTCAGAGTCACAAGAGCCAGGTGAGGAGGTTGCCCCTCGGAGGCAACGGAGAAGGGGCCGATGATTTCTATTTACTGATGTCAATGTTGACTTCAAGGTGCTTCTATTTTTTTTTTTGCTTTGAATGACTGTGTTCTGACTCCCTCGGTGGGAGATCGTACTATTTGGATGACTAAATCTCTATGCCCCTGGGGGGTGGTAGCACTGTCTAGATGACTGGATTATTACTGTTATGCACGGATATTATGCTTGTTGTATTATGCATGTTTGTTGATGATTATGATGATGCATGCTTGTGTATGCATGATTTATAATGTGATTCTTCCAATGTTTCACCCTACTATGAATGCTTATGTGTTATGAATGCGTGCTTTGCAAATGGAAAATTATGAATGTATGTTGTGTATGCAATTTTATATGCAAAGAATGCATGATCTAAGACTTAATTTCTGCTGAATTATGGCTTCGTTCTTGTTGTTTCTGCTTGCCTCTAGTCCTAAAAAGCTTTGAAAACATCTCTTTCAGAATATTTTTTTTCGAAGGAGGGAAGAAAATAGCTTGAATACATACTGTGGGGACTAGAAAAACTGAAAGGGATAGAAAATGCTGCAAAAGTTGCAGCATCCGCTATAAATATTGGCGGATCCGCCAGTCTCTGCGAGGATCTGCCGATGCTTATGGCGGCAACTGCCAAATGGGATGGTAAATCCACTCAGAGTGGTTGCAAATCCGCCAAAGCTTTTGGAGACAGAGCCATTTTCTGGGCAACTTTTTTGTTTTTTCTTGGTGTAATACCCATTTGCCTATTTCGAGGCAACAAGCATTTTCTCTTATTTTTTTGCCGAAACTCTATCCGTTTCTCAAATTTTTCTCCAATTTTCATTCTTCTGCTCTTTCTTCACTTATTTTTTCTAATTTTCGCACTTATGGACCCGTATTTTAGCCATATCATGCACTTATGGACCAAGAAACTCGAGAAAGTGGAGAGAATCAACTTGGGGAGATATGGTATTGTGGCAATGGTGACTCTGCGGGGAGTATGAGTTGATTGGGATTTTTTGAGGGCCTGTTTTAGGTTCTGGGATCTTGTGGCCCGTGTTTTTCGCTTTAGTGTGGCCATGAAGGAGCTATGTCCCACCTTTGAAGAGTTCAATGCCATACTTAGCTGTGATCCTCAGGCAGTTCTGGTGGTGCCAGAGTTCAGAATGGGACATTTTTAAAATTTTCAGGAGTTTTTGGACCTGCCCGAGGATGTTACGGGCCGGATGGTTATCGATGGTCAGGTGGACTTGACCACAGTAATTTTAGAGTTTTATGATGCTGGTGATTCATGGGATATGAGGAGAAAGAGACTCAGGATGAGGGCTCTGGTTTTCTATTTGATGGCGGGGTATCTGTTCCTTGATTCTGTTGGATGGGGTGATGCTAGAGTGACGAGCTTAGTACTCCAGATGGAGCAGTGTCGCTTTTTGGTTGGGGTTATCTTAGATAAGAAGTTACTGAGTTTGGATTGCTATGTGTAGGGTTTGGAGAGGTGGACAATCTCCCCAGTCATTCTTTAGGTACGGGAAAATCTAGCTAGTTCTTACCTTTTTCCTATTGAAAAGGCTTTAAGGAAGTTTAATTTTGGATTTTATTTTGCAGGTTTGGCTCATGGATCACCTCAAGGTTGTGGCTGCCCCAGCGAGGAGCACTTATACTGCCTGGTAGTAAAGTATATAACCCATCTCAGTTCATCAGGATTCAGTCAAAGAGTGGATAGGGTGGTTGCTGAAGCTTGCCCCGAAAGACATACTTTGGCATTGTTAGTGGTATGGTATCAGGTCCTTCATGACCATGAGCCACGGGTATTAGGTAGTTTTTTTGTTAGGTCTGAGCTGGATAATGTTCTATCAGGGGATGAGGGTTCTGAGGCAGATGGGTCAGACTCAGGACATTCCTCCAAAGGTGCCTTTCTTAGAGTCTGCAAGGATTACAGCTCCTATTACCATGGCTATCAGGGGTGGTTGGATGAGGAGTTATCATACGGTGTGTTCAGGGATCAGTTTTGGGACTATCGAGGGGTATAACAATTAGTTAGTTGAGGAGGTTTGGCTAATCGAGAGAGAGCACCAGGCTACTTTACTCAGAGAGATAGAGGGTGACACCACGGAGGAGGGAGAGACTGCTAGAGGTGCTGCGGGTGATGAGACAGCAGGAAAGATAGAGGGGATGACTCGACCCTTGGAGGGGATTGGAGGGGCTACAGAGAGTTTGACACTATAGGCTGCATTAGTGACTTATGCTACAGTGGCCGTGACAGAGGAGACTGTAACTGCAGTGAGGAGGCAGGGAGACACTACAGTCATGGTGCAGAGGAGGGTTACTACAACTAGGGCAGAGAGGAAGACTATTGTTTCTAGGGTTCCGAGGAGGGTTCTAGTTGTAGTAGTGGGGACTAGCTACCCGGCTACTACTACACAGAGGGGGATTTTTTAGAGCATTTCTAGAGCTATTGGGACTCATATTAGGCTTTTTGGGATGACTGTGGGGGTCAGCTCAGGTTTTGCTAGTGCTCCACCTACTGCAGCTGAAGGAGTTACTGAGACTTGGAGGATAGACGTGACGCTGAGGGAGATTCAAAAGATCGTGAGAGGTTCAGATTCTGATGATAGCACATGAGATATGCATCCTAGGAGGAGGATAGTCTAGATTCAGACATGATGATGATATATGTTTTTACTTTGTACCTGCTTAGGACTTTTGCTGTAGGTTTTCTATTTTTTTTTTTTAATTCATGCCTGTAAGATGATATGACTATATGATATATGATAAGCTATAAATGACATAGGAAAGGCTATCCCTTTTTTGTGATGATAGATTGTATTCTGTAAGATATGATCATCAATATATGAGACGTCTTTTATTTTGCTTTAATTTTTGCTAAAGCCGCCCTTTCAGATTTTCAACTTAGTGAGCATTTTTCAGCATTTTTTGTTAGCTTGAATTTTTGCCCGAGCCACCCTTTTAGGTTTTTGACTCAATGAGCTAGCTTTAACTTTTGCCTAAGCCGCCTTTTCGAGTTTCCAACTTAGCAAGCATTCTTTGTTTTGTTGTTTGTTTGTTTGTTTTTAGTTTTGGCAAAAGAATCAAGTGAATGATGCATTAGGCACAAAGGAAATGAGAATGGGATGTTTTGTCATATGAAACAAAAATGCTTTGTACTATGATTTAGATCGCACCCAAGTCGAGCTGCTTACGTATTCCTTACATCATTTTTCTGTCAGTCATTTTCTTTTAGGGAGAATCAGGTCCACGTAGTTTTGATTACAATGCATTGAAAAAATAGAAACTAAATACAAATATCATTTTTAGACAAAACATCTCTTTAGCTGATCTAGGTTGGATGGATTGGAGAATTGGTTCCTATCCACGTCTATGAGGATGGCGCCTCCGCAGGATAGGATCTTCTTAAGTATGTACGGTCCAACCCAATTTGGTCTGAACTTTCCTCTTGGGTCATGCATAGGAGCTCGAATCTCTTTCAGGACCAAGTTTCCCTCTTGCAAACCTCTATCCTTCACCTTCTTATTGAAATGTCTGGCTAGTTTCTATTGATAACCTTGAATCTTGTGCATAGCATCCATTCTCTTCTCATAGATGGCATTCAACTAGTCATGATAGCCCTTAATCCAGTCTACTTCGCTTAGCTGGCTTTCTCTCATCACCCTAGTAGAGCGAATTTGCATTTCAATAGGGAGGGCAATCTCTATTCTGTAGACTAAGGCATATGGGGTTGACCTTGTCAGAGTGCGGATGATGGTTCTATACCCTTATAAGGTAGCAGGTAGATGCTCATGCCAGTCTCTGTGCTTCACGATAGTCCTTTGCATAATGGTCTTGATGGTCTTGTTGGTAGCCTCAACTGCCCTATTAGTCTGTGGCCGGTAAGGAGAGGACTTGTGATGCTAAAGTCCTTGTTTCTGGAGTAGGCGAACTACCTCCTTTTGGAAGTGGGAGCCATTATCAGTGATTATTTTGAAGGGAGTTCCAAAATGATAAAGGATATTGATTTGTATAAAGTGTGCTACCTTCTTTGCGTTCAAGACTTGATATAATGCTGCTTCAATCAACTTCGTGAAGTAGTCTAAAGCTACCAGAATGTACTCATGGCCACTGGAGGACTTTGGGGAGATTCTTCCGATGACATCTATGCCCCAAGTGGTAAAAGGCCATGGTGTCACTTGTTGTCTCCTCTATATTTTGATGATTCCAAAACTTTGTTTAATTAAGCTTATATTCTTTGAATATGTGAAGTTAATGCAAAAAGAAATAAAATCTTGAAAATTAATATATATTTGCCTAACTTCTATTTTTTGTTTGTTGTTTAAATATATTGACAGACATTTACATATTCACCACCTTGAATTTCAAGTTCACGACGGTGACAAAGATGATGGGAAAATAAGAAATCTAAATAAAGATAGTTCACAGCCCTAAATCTCAAGTTCATCGCCCTGACTTTAAAAGTCACCACCGTGACTCTCAAAGTCACTGCCCAGACTTTAACACATAAGTGAATTGAATTGGTATCAAGAAAACTTCACTGCCCTGATTCTCAAGTTCACTGCCCTAACTTTAAAAGTCACCACCATGAATCTCAAAGTCACCTCCTTGACTTTTACACAAAAGCAAAATGAACTGGTATCAAGAAAAAGTTCACCACCTTGACAATCAATGTCACCGCCCTGACTTTCAAGTTCATCGCCGTGAACTCAAAAGTCACCGCTGTGAACACGTCACGTCAAACAAAATCTGGAAGATTTTATAGCCGTTGGAGATGTGGAGGGAGCATATTTTACTTGGATTTGGAGCCCAACAGTCACATTAATTGCTCCTATAAATACAAGAAATTTCAAATGAAGTTAACAACTCTTGTCAAGTGAAAATCAAGTATGATACAAATCAAAAAGCTTCATTTCTTATATTTATGATTCATACTCTATTTTTGAACACTAAGCAAAATCCTCTCATTTCTTTAAGTGTTCTTTATTGAAAGCTAGTGAATTTCATTGTTATCTTTAACCTAGCTTATATCCAAGTCTTGTGAGACTTTAAACACATAAATCATTATATCTTGAGTGTGTAGTGGGTGAAATCTCATAAAATCTATTGTATTGGGCGAAATTCCGAAGAATTAAGCTTGTAAAGCTTTGGGTGAAATCCTGGTTATTAGTGGAACCCTAAATCGATTTGATTTAGGAGAAGTGAACGTAGGAGAGGCGATTATGCTCCGAACCACTATAAATCTTGGCTAAGATTTCTCTAACTCTATTTCCTTGTTTATTTATTTGAAATTGGAACTTATTGCATATAGGGTATTTATTTGCATTAGAATTTTTAATAATCCTATTCACCCCCCTCTAGGATTGCCATACTTGGGACAACATCACTATTGGATTCAGCGGAACAGGAGGCTGATGCTGTAGTTTGGTGAAGATTTGACACTTATGACATTTTTGCACATACTTTACACAATCCTCATTCATAGTCAGCCAAAAATAAGCCAGATTCATGATTTTTCGAGCTAAGAAAATTCCATTCATGTGCGAGCCCTCTTCCCCACCATGGACCCATTCCATAATCTGTTGGGCTTCTTCCTCAGTCATACATCGCAGATGGATGTTATCCCAGGCTCTTTTATACAGAACATCCCCATTGGGTATGAAGTTAGAAGCTAACTGCCTCAGTGTTCTCTGGTCTACTTTGGAGTCTCCTTATAGGTATTTGCCGTTCTGAATGTAGTTGAGGATATCCCAAAACCAAGGTTTGGTGTTGGCTAGCTGAAGATTCATACACATGGTGTAATACCTAGGTTGCCGCTTCACTTCAACGACAACAGGAGTGTGTATTTCATTGTCACTCATGTCTATCATTAAGGCCAAGGTGGCTAGTGCATCGGCGAACTGATTCTTCACCCTTGGTAGGTAGTGAAAGGAGAGTTCATTAAAATTCTCTACTAAATCATTCAAGTGTTGATGGTAAGGAACCAAATGCTTTTCCCTTATCTTCCACTTGCAAAGGGCTTGGGAAACAATCAGGTTTGAGTCTCCATAGACTTTCAGGTAATCTATTCTCATATTGATAGCCACCTCTAAGACGGCTATGCATGAATCATATTCAACCTCATTATTGGTCACTTCGAAAGTTAGCTTGATCACCATGGATAAATAATCTCCCTTTGGAGTGAAAAAAACTATTTTAGCTCCATAGCCCTTGTTGTTAGATGCACCATCAAAGAATAACTTCCATACATTAGGGTCTATAATGAGGATATCCTCATATGGGAATTCAGGCTCGAATAGTTTGAAGGGATTATTGGATCCGAACGCAGCGGAATCGGTGGTATTGTGAAAAATCAAACACTTTAAAATTTCACAACACCTATAGTTTAGGTCCAATAAAACTTTCCAAGCAATCTCCTAATTAATGTGTAAAACACATATG
>CATKHJ010023248.1:0-14055 GCA_949750685.1 Vernicia montana | reverse complement strand
TTAACACGTATAACTTGAGATGACGAGTCATCTTCTGTATCAATAGTCATCTCCACTTCCTTTTCAAGCACATTCATTCCACTTTCCTAAGAATTGCTTCCCTGATTTTACTCAGCTGCGACAATTTGGTGAGTCAACCGTATTGCATCTAGCTTTCTTCCAGTTACTAGGATCATTCTTGTAATATGCCTCTGTTGGAGCTCTAACAAAAGCCCCATATTGTAAAGCTCCTACTTCTAAAGCTTCACGATAATGATCTTCCTCACTGTGAAGATAAAATTTAATAGTATGACCTAGCTTTCCACACAAATAGTAGAAGTCAAGAAAACTCTCATATCTGAACTTCAGCCACTCCACTTCATTATTTGCCTTCTTATTCCAAAATCCCAGAGGTAATGGTTCCTGCACCTTTAATTTTACTCAAATTGTCATCACTGCTGCCTAACTAACTTTATCATCATTAGTATCATCCATCTTCTCCATATCTGAGAAAAACCTCCTAATAATAATTACATTCTCCATATTAATATGGTTGGGAGGCAATCCCCTTATTTGAACCTAGAATGGGCACTCTGAAAAGTGCTAAGTGAGGTGGCCATTCCTTCATGATAATTAAACTGTTTGCAATAGACGATAGAGCATCGTCCAGTACCTTTTTCTTGTCTTCTTCATTCTGGAATTCAAAGGCAAAAATATCTTGCCCTCTCCTTTAACTTCAAAGTTTCTACTCAGCTTCCAAGATTTATGCAACGCCATTTTAACCACATTATTATTTACTATTCTTTGGGATAATATTTTCCTTGCCAGCACATACCTTCCAACAAAACTGTGACCTTGATACAGAGATCTCAGTTGTATGGCCTGATCTCTACATTGAAGTCTTTGAGTCCTAACTATTAAATCCTAAAGATCTTTTGACTCATTCTCCATAATTAATATTCAAATATAAAAATCTACTACTGTTAAAAAGCAAAGGAGGAGCCTTAAATGTGGTAGCAACAGACAAAGAAAACTACTTCATAACTAAAAGATTTTAAGGCTGGAAAATATAAAATGGTGAGAGAAAAAAGATAAAAAAGAAGAAGGATCAGGATAAAGGAAAGACTTAGTTGCTAAGAGATTAGAACTCTAGGAGAAAAACTCACACAGGAGTAGAGCACTTTACCATCCATACTTCACTCATAAAGAGTCAAATTTGTTCATCGCTTTATGACATAAATGTATTATGTAATTGCCTAGATATTCATGGGCACTCTAGATATTAGGCCTAGAATCTTATCGGTGAACCTATCAAGTGTATATCTCAATAAATGCACCACCCATTAAGGCTATAGGATTTATTAAGAGCATTGCTCAATATCTACAACATAGGAAACAATCTAGTTAAGATATATATGATAATGTTTATGGACAGATCACATATGGGTAACAACAAATCACTAAATAGTGACGGATCGATATTCCAAAAAAAAAATCAAAGGAAGAAGTTAACGACAAATTAGCTATGAAATTCTGACTGATTTGCTAGGGAATTAGCGACGAAATTTGGTCATCATTAATTTTAGGCACCAAATAATGGTGCCATGTGTTTGCGATGTATTGGCGAGAGACTTACGATGGAAATAGCTGAGTAAGGAATATGAGTTGAGCCCATCACTTGGATCTCGCAAAATAGCGAGGGAATATTTTTAGGTCAAAACAGGGGCATACACCTTCATTTTCACTTTGCCTCTCTTTCCCTCTCTTTCTTTTTTTGCACTGCTAGGAGTCACCGCTCATAGGAGTCACCATCGAGTCATCTGCCATTGCCATTGAGTCAACCATTGGTCATTTTCGTAGGTTAGTTTCTTTTTATATTTGTTTTAATTTTTCTTTTGTTTTTTGGGATAATATTTCGGGTTCTTCTTTTGGGAATTATTATTATTATTATTTGGATTTTTTTTTTGGGATTTTGTTGAATTTTTAATTTATTTTGCTGGATTTTTGAGATTTTGATGAGATTTTATTTCGATTTTGATTAATGTTTTTCCTTTTATTCCTTCTCATCTTTGCTAACCCAGCTTGACCTTTCATCTCCACTGACTCCTCATTCCTCCATTTCCACCAACTAGCGATGGCAACGGGGTGGGTTTCTTTATTCCCAACCCCGTCCCCATATGTTAAAACCCCACCTGATTCTCTAGTGGGTTAAGATTTTGGTACCCCATCCCACGGGGTATAATTTCTCGATGTAAAAATTCTTATTCCACCTTATTCCATTCTTTCATCCTGCTTTGAGTTGTATTTAATATTACAAAAAAGTGAATAAATTAAAAAGTACTCATTTTTTAAACTAATAGATAAAACTTCAAATTCATTCATCAATAATCTAATAATCTTTTCAAACAAACATAATATAATATCCAAAGTTTGTACTAATAATAACCACAAATGAAAACAATTATAAGTCCAACCCATTTAAATAAACAATAAAACAAAACTTAATTTAAGATATATATATATATATGGGTGGGGAGGGGCAAGGCGGGGTGATGTGGGATGGGTTTGGGGAAATAATAAATGGGGCGGGGCATACAATTCTCATCCCCATCCCGTACCCATTAAAAGTTTTTGAGTTTTTTCTTCCCCAACCCATTCCCCAGTCAAAGCAAGGATTCCGAGTCAGGGCGAGTTCCCACTGGGTTGAGGCACTTTGCCATCCCTATCGCTAGCATTCGACGCTGCCTTTCAACCATGTCGTTAGTCGCTGCAACTCGAAGCTTTCCTAGATCATTCGTCGCCGTTAAACCACTACCAGGTAGTGTATATGGGTTTTTGAAGTTGTTTTTCTTTTTTTTTTTTTTTGGGTTGAAATACCCAAACTCGATGGCGAAGATGAACTTGGTATCAGGAATGACAAGGCGAAGTGAAAGACGAGGCGAAGCGAACTTATTAAAACTGAGATGAGTGATCAGACTGGTGTAAATATATGATTTCATGTTACTTTTGATTTGTATCTTCCTTTGACAAAGGTGAATGATTACCTATAAATATAGTGTCAGCCTAAGGAGGCTCATACTTTTAAATGTTGGTTCTTCACATGACAAGGTTAATCATGAGTAGTGTGTCAGTCACTAAGAAATTTTTTTGATATTTTAATTGGGTTATTTGAGTACAAAGGCACGTAAAAATACTGACACACACAAAATATAGAGATATATAACCTCTTTTCTTCTCTCTTTCTTCTTTTCTCTCAAGTAAAACTCCATTTTCTTCCTCTGAGAACCATTAAATTTCTAGAGGAAGTCTTAAGTTCTAAGCAATCTGTTCATAGGAAAGTTAACTAGATTAGGAGTTGGTTTGTAATCGACCGAGCCCAACATTGCTAGGTTTTACGGTAATAAGAGTAAAGTTGGGTAAGATTCTTCTTCAGGTAAGTTATGAAATGCATGTTGCTTGAAAAAAAAAAACATGATTTGATTATAGTGACTTCTAATGCTTACAAATTCTTTTATTGTTTACCCATAACAATGACTTCGGTCTTGGAGCCAATGTTACAATAAATGCTTATTTATTCATTTAAGGCCATTAGGGCAAAGAACCATGATTTTGTTAAAGATGAGGTCATTGGGTCAATCGATTGTTATTGATGTAATCCTATCGAATTAGTACCAAGCATGAGCCACGCTTGACAGAATGCCTATACTAATAGGGGAGAATCCATTAGACCATGTGCACTGGTGACTCGAATGGTAAAGTCAAAGTATCAATGTCCTACCTAGGGAGGGCTCATTACCCTAGGCATATGTTCGACCCAACATATGTACAGGGAGAAGTTACTGCCCTGATGGTTACTGAGGCTTTTGGGCTCCACTATGCATACCCGCCATATTTCTCTTATGGTTATGATGTTGTTATGTCATGACGGATAGTCCTTTTGGTGCCTGTTTCTTCCTCGGCCCATGTTGATTTTCTTGTATCCCTCTTTGATTCTCTAATTAATTATGAAAGCCAGATATGTTATGTGTGTGTGTGTGTATATATATATATATATATATTGTTATTCGCAAAGCATACCTTATGTTCATGCATTTTATTAGCTTATTGAGTTGACGACTCACCCACTCTTCTGTGGTTTCAGGTGGTCAAGTTGAAGAGGTCTTAGAGAGGGAAAGCTGAGCTTCAAAATCCTTCTTCCTCGAAGCTTCTTAAATGTATTAATTTCTATGAACAAATATAGTTAATACTTAGACCCATACTATATTTGTTTAATTCTATCGTTAGCTACTTTGTAGAAAAATTAAGGATGATGTATGGGTCTAAGTATTAATTAACAGTTTATTTGCTTATAAATTTCTATGATTTTTGTATGATATATATGTTTATTAATGAGATTTCCTAAGTTTAAAGGGTTCAACGGGTTTTCAGTGATCTTAAACCAGCCTATGCCCTAGGATCGTCACACCGTCAGATAGTAGGATGTGACAGAGTGGTATCAGAGCGTAGGTTTGGTTTTATACAAGAATTAAGGATAAGAGCTTTTGTGATTTTTAACTTGAGATATATATGTCTAAGGAGCTATAGAGCAATAGGATTCCTTCTCCTCATTATTTGTCTTCTTAAGGCATAGATCAGCATATCGTTATGTTATTTATCTTAATCGCTTAACCTTCGTTTGATTAATAGCAAAATGCCTCCTTGACGAGGACATGGACAAGTACATGGATGAGGATGAAGCCGTCCTAGACAAAACGCTCCACCTGATGAGAATTATATTGAAAGGGAAGGGGAAAATATGGTCCCTCCACCTGCACCTCCAGTTAATGAGGACACTATGGCACATAGATAGGAGCGAAATTATTAGATGCTAGTAGAATTTATGGCTCAACAAATGCAATAACCTATTCCTCCTGCTCCAGTTGCTCCTGGTGTTCCAGTTTCTCCTCTAATTACTCATTAGCAACCACATATTGTGCCTTAAATGAAAGAGATATATTTTTAGAAGTTCCTAAAACGTAAGCCTTTAGAATACAAGGGTGATGTAGACCCCACATATTTCCTCAAAGAGATGGAGGATACACCGCATATATTGAGAATACTAGATAGGAGGGAAGTGGAATTTGTCGGTCATCTCATGAAAAATGATGCAAGAGACTGGTTCAGGCAAAGCGTAACTGGTTGTTTTGGGCTTACAAAGAAATCACCTAGAGAGATTCAAGGAAGTTGTGATAAATGAGTTCCTTCCCAAAAGTGTCAGAGAAGCAAGGGCAAGGGAGTTTGAAAGGCTAGCACAGACCTCAAGATATGACTGTGTTTGAATATACGAAGAAGTTAGTCAATTGAGCAAATTTGCTCCAGCACTAGTGCCCAATGAAGTGGTTTGGATTCAACATTTCTGAATAGGGTTAATCGCACCTTTGTTCAGGGTATTAGCGGCCCATGAGTTTGAATCCTTCTCCAAAATAGTGGACAAGGCAAGAATAATTGAAAACGGGGAGCTGGAAGTAAAAGCAGCTAGAGAACAACAAAAGAGGGCCAGGATAGGAAGTGCACCCAAGTCAAAACGAGATAACAGTGGGACAAAGAGTGTGGACATTTCTTGTCAATCGACCCCACATATTGTTCTTGAGGACAAATAGGGAGAGGCCCAAATCCTCCTCGATCTACTTCACAAATGAGCCACGGTACAACAAGTTCAGTTCCTCCAACGATTCCAATTCCTCAATGCTCTTTTTATGGGAAACCATACCTAGGTTAGTGTTTGAAGGTAACGGGTGTTTATTTTGGTTGTGGTTAAGTAGGACATTTTGTAAAGGAATGTCCAGAAGCCATGTCAGTTGGTAGACCCCAAGCTTCCCAGTCTACAGTCCAGATGGAGAGAGGTGAAAATAGTGGAATACAGGTTGGACAAGAAAGTAACAGGAGAGTTAATGAAGTTGGTCGAGAAGCAGGTCAAACTTTTGGGCAAGCTTCTATGGGAAGAGGACGAAGGAGAGTATTCGTTCTGAACCAATAAGAGGCACAAGCCTCGAACATAGTCGTGATAGGTACACTATCTATTCAAACTGATAATGCTAAGGTATTATTCGATTCAGGAGCGACCCATTCCTATGTGTCCTCTCGCTTTGCAAAGAAACTGCCTATCACAAGGAAACCATTAAGGGATCTGTTAGTAGTGTCTATCCCATTAGAGAAAGAAATAGAAGTTCAAAATGTTTTCTCCTTATGTATAGTGAGTATAAGTGATAGAGAGATCAAGACAGACTTAGTGGAATTACCTATCTTAGAATTCGACGTCATCTTAGGAATGGATTGGTTGTCTAAGTACTATGCTTCTCTAGATTATCGTGGGAAAAGGATATTTTTTAAATTGCCTTTGGGGGACAAGTTTGAATATCAGGGAGAAAGGAGCAAAGTACCCTACTGATAAAGACCAACATGGGTTGATTCTTAAAGACCCTTTACAAGGAATTGGTGGTCCAATGACTAGAGCAAGGACGAAGAGGATGAATGAGGCTTTACAAGGTTTGATCATGGAGATGCATGGTAAAGAAGCTATTCTAGAAGATTCTAAAGCTATTCTAAAGGTTTCCAAAGATACACCAAAGATAATTACTTATCTTTATGTACAAGATGAGGAATAAGACTTAGAATTGGAAGATCAAGGATTGGATTCCATGAAATAAGGGCAATGGGCTGGACTTATTTTGGAAGAGGCCCAATTCGCATATTAAGATGTATTAAAAGATTAATTTATTTTCTGAATTTTTTTGTTTTATTTTGGGGATAAATTACATTTGTAATGGGCTTAAAATAATTGGGCTTATTTGGGTTGTAAATTCGGCCTATGGATTAATTTTCAGATTAAGGTTTGTTTTTATTTTGTTTAGGGTTTTCTCCTTTAAGTTTCCTTATAAAAATAATAGAGATGTAAAGAGGAGGCAGATTATGAATGAAATAGAAATTTAAGAGTTTCTTTCACTTGTGAGGAATTCTTCTTATTCTTTATTAAGAACTCAAATATGAACTATTATCAAGGCAACTTGTGTCATTCAATCTTATAGCTTTGGTTTGCTTAAACAAGTTTGAATTGGGTCAAACTTTTGTAGTTTCTTATTTTGAATTCGATTCTAGGGTTCTTATTCACTAATTCGGTTATAAGCTTTCGAATAGCTTAAGGGTCGTATTATTTAGTATTAGAGCTTTGGCTCGTCAAATCAGGATTGCGTATCTTTCATTACTTTGATTTCGTGTCCTTGTTATTTTTTTTATTCATTTCTGTTTGTTTTATCTTTTATTGAATCTAAATTAATTATCATTGTCCTTAATCAGATTTGAATTGGAAATCCATAGCATATCTAAAATCATTTTTGGTTGAGCTTGTTTCCTTTAGTTTTCTGAGTTTGTTCGTTGGTGCTTGTTTCTTTTTGTAACTTGTTGAATCGATTAATTAAGCCTTATAATCTCATATTCTTGCTGTATTAATCAATTCGATATAAAAAAAAAATTATGTTTTCGTGATTTCTACTAATCTGAAATCGAAAAAGTTGTGAATTTTGATCTCGAAAGTACATAATTCAAAGGAAAACAGGCCAACGATCGAAACACACCAGCTTTGCTCATGACGTCCGCTATTTTTTGGCCAAATTCCATCGTTTAGGCCTTGAAAAATGCATTTTTCATCATTTTTTGGTAAATTTTTGATTCAATTCTATTTTGTTTCCTTGTTGATTTTAATTTTTTGTGTTATTTTGTTCATTTTTCTGTGATTTCTATCCCAACTATATCAGAGGAAAAAATAATTAAATAAATAAAAGAATTCAGATTTGCAGTACTGTTATAGTTGTTTCCTTTCTTGATTAGATTTTTCGTAATTGATTGAGAATAACAATCTTGTTTCGATTCTTTCCTTATTTTGTTATTCAGAATAGATATTCAACTTTCCTTTAGTGTTCTAATCGAATTTGCATTATTCTTTCCAAATAAAACCAAAGCTAATAAGTCTTGCTACCTACTATTTTTTGTAAGAATATTGATAAAGTTCTTTTTACAAAGGATTTGTGAGAAGAATTAAAAGAGTGGTAAAAGGCGAGAGTGGTGAAAAAAAAAAGAGTATAAACACGAGTGGAACTCAACTTATTTAGAGTGAAACACATGAGGGAGTGTATGAGGTTCATAATATTTTTTGTACTAACTTTTAATGCAGGATTCAACATGAGTCTTAATAGTGGTGAATAACAAGATCCCAACATGATGTTGTTATTAAAGGCTATGGCGGATCAAATCAAATTGTTAAGTGCGAGATTAGACGATTTGCATTCTCCAAGAAAATCCAGACCTCCTAAAGGGCGGCTGTTTGAGGAAGATAAAGATGACTGGGATGATGGGGGTTATAGTACTAGGAGAAGGAAGAAGGCTGTAGATAAGAGAGATAGTCATCTGGGCAATATCAAAATGAAGATACCTACCTTTCTAGGAATGAATTATCCAGAGCTCTATTTGGATTGGGAAAGAAAGGTTGAGCATATGTTTGGCTGCCATAATTATTTGAAGAAAAGAAAATGAAATTGGCAGCCGTGGAGTTCACTGATTATGCAAGAATTCGGTGGGATCAATTGGTTCTGAATAGGGAAAGAAATGGAGAGAGAGCCATTTGAACATGGGAAGACATGAAAATGGTGATGCACAAGCGATTTATCCCTAGCCATTACTATAGGGATTTGCACAGAAAATTACAAGGGTTGGTTCAAGGGTCTAAGAGCGTGGAAGATTATTATAAAGAGATGGAATTCGCCATGATTAGGCCAAATATTGAGAAGGACCGTAAGGCTACCATGGCCAAATTTATTGGTGGTTTAAATAGGGAGATTGCTGATGTGGTGGACTTGCAACATTATGTGGAGATGGAGGAGTTGTTGCACAAAGCTATTAAAATGGAGAAGCAATTCAAGTCAAAGGGGTCTAAATTTGGTTCGGCTTATAGTTTTTCATGGAAGTTAAATTGGAAAGACTACAAAGCTACCACAAAATCAAAAGAAGAAGCCAAGCCAAAGGATTCGGTTGTTGTTTCCAAAGGTAAAACCAAGATTAAATCTTCTTCTAAAACTCGTGATATTAAATGTTTCAAGTTCTAAAGATTTGGGCATATTGCTTCTCAATGTCCAAATAAATGAGTTATGATTATGTTGGGGAATGGTGAGATTGAAAGTGCTAGTTCAAGTGAGGATGAGATGCCACCATTGGAGGAATGTTCTGATGTTGAAATTGAAGGACTCGTTCAAGGAAATTTGCTGGTTGCAAGGAGAGCATTAAGCATACAACCTAAAGAAGATGGTGATGAGGAGCAATGAGAGCAAATTTTCCACACTAGATGCTTAGTAAAAGACAAGTTATGTACTATGATTATTGGTAATGGGAGTTATACTAATGTTGCTAGTACCTTGTTAATAGATAAGCTAGGTTTGAAGACTTTAAAGCATCCTAAGCCATACAAATTGTAGTGGCTAAATGAGTGTAGGGAAATAAAGGTAACAAAGCAAGTTTTGGTTTCTTTCTCAATTGGTAAATATGTGGATGAGGATCTCTGTGATGTGGCACCAATGCATGCAGGTCATATCTTGCTTGGCCGACCATGGCAGTTTGACAGAGGGTTACACATGATGGGTATAAAAATCTTTATTCTTTTGCTTTTAATAAATGAATTTTTGTACTGACACCTCTTACACCTTTGCAAGCTTATAAAGATCAGATGAGAATAGTAAATGAGTGCAAAATGAGAGAAAAATGTTTTTGTGAATCAGAAGAAAAGAAAAATAAAAAGAGTGAGCAAGAAATGATAAAGAAAGAGTGTGAACCTGAGGGGAGAAATTCCAAAGAAAGAGTGAGGTTGAGAGGAACAGTGGGGGAAAATGTGTGTAAAAAAGAGAGAAAAATAAGAGAATGAGTGCATTTGCTGGAAAAAGTGAGGTTAAGAGTGTTTTAGTGGTAAGGCAACAACTACTTGTACTTATGTACAAGGATGTGTATTTTTCTACTAATGACCTTAATCCCTCTTTGCCTAGTGTTGTTATTTCTTTATTGCAGGATTTTGAGGACTTGTTTCCCGAGGAAACAAAGGAGATACAAAGGCAAGTGGATGAGTTGGTGCAAAAGGGCTTCATGAGAGAGAGCCTTAGTCCATGTTCGGTTCCTGTCATTCTTGTCCCAAAGAAAGATGGAACATGGAGAATGTGTGTGGATTGTCAAGCCTTTAACAAGATAACAGTAAAGTATAGACATCCAATTCCTAAATTAGATGATATGCTTGATGAGTTGTATGGCTCTTACTTATTTTCTAAAATTGATTTAAAGAATGGCTACTATCAAATTCGAATGAAAGAGGGTGATGAATGGAAGATAGCTTTTAAAACTAAATATGGATTGTATGAGTGGTTAGTATTGCCATTTGGTTTAACTAATTCACCTAGTACATTCATGAGGTTAATGAATCATGTCTTGCGTTCTTTTATTGGAAAATTTGTGGTAGTAATAAAGACCAAGGTGGGTTGATTCCTAAAGACCCTTTGCAAGGAATTGGTGGTCCAATGACTAGAGCAAGGATGAAGAGGATGAAGGAGGCTTTACAAGGTTTGATCATAAAGATGCATGACAAAAAAGTTGTTTTAGAAGATTCTAAAGCTGTTCTAAAGGTTTCCAAAGCTACACCGAAAATAATTACTTATCTTTATGTACAAGATAAGGAACAAAGCTTAGAATTGGAAGAGCAATGATTGGATTCCATGAAATAAGGGCAATGGGCTGGACTTGTTTCGGAAGAGGCCCAATTCGCATAATTAATATGTATTAAAGGGTCAATTTATTTTTTGAATTTTATTGTCTTAATTTGGGCGAATTTACATTTGTAATGGGCTTAAAATAATTGGGCTTATTTGGGTTGTAAATTCGGCCTAGGGATTAATTTTTTAGATTAGGGTTTGCTTTTATTCAGTTTAGGATTTTTCCTTTAAGTTTCCTTATAAATACAATAGATATGTAAAGGAGGAGGCAGATTATGAATGAAATAGAAATTTAAGAGTTTCTTTGAATTGTGAGGAATTCTTTTTGTTCTTTGTTAAGAACTCAAATCTGAACTTATCAAGGCAACTTGTGGCGTTCAATCTTATAGCTTTGGTTCTCTTCAACACGTTTGAATTAGGTCAAGCTTCTGTTCTTTCTTGTTTTTAATTCGATCATAGGGTTCTAATTCATTTAATTCTGTTCTAAGCTTTCCAATAGCTTAAAGGTCGTATTATTTGGTATCAGAGCTTTGGCTCGTCAAATCAGGATTGCATATCTTTCATTACTTTGATTTCGTTTCCTATTTATCTTTTTTTATTCATTTATGTTCGTTTTATCTTTAATTGAATCTAAGTTAATTATCATTGTCTTTAATCAGATTCGAATTGGAAATCCATAGCATATTTCAAATTGTTTTTAGTTAAGCTTGTTTCCTTTAGTTTTCTGAGTTTGTTCATTGGTGTTTGATTCTTTTCGTAACTTGTTGAATTGATTAATTAAGCATTAGAATCTCATATTATTGCTGTATTAATAAATTCAAAATCAAGAAAAAAAATTCTATTTTTGTGATTTCTACTAGTCCGAAATCGAAAAAGTTGTGAATTTTGATCCTGAAAGTACATAATTCAAAAGGAAACAAGCCAATAATCAAAAATCACCAGCTTTGCTCGTGATGTCCGCTGTTTTTTTGCCAAATTCCATCATTTAGGCCTTGAAAAACGCATTTTTTGTCATTTTTCGGTAAATTTTTTATTCAATTCTATTCTGTTTCCTTGTTGATTTTAATTTTTCGTGTTATTATGTTCACTTTTTTGTGATCTCCGTTCCAACTATATCAGAAAAAAAATAATTAATTAATTAAAAAAATTCAAATTTGCAATACTGTTATAGTTGTTTCCTTTCTTGATTAGGTTTCCCTTAATTGATTGAGAATAACACTCTTGTTTCAATTCCTTCCTTATTTTTTGTTATTCAGAATTGATATTCAACTTTCCTTTAGTGCTCTAATCGAATATGTTCTTTCCAAATAAAACCAAGGCTAATAAGTCTTGCTACCTGGTATTTTTGGTAAGAACACCGATAGAGTTCTTTTTACAAAGGATTTGTGAGAAGAATTAAAAGAGTGGTAAAAGGCGAGAGTCATGAGATCAGTTAAAAAAAAATCCAAAAGAGAGTATAAACAAGAGTGGAACTCAACTTATTTAGAGTGAAACACGTGAGTGTAATACCCTATATTTTTTCCCTAAAAATTTCCCCATTCTGCCTGCTAATAAATTACACAGTGTTATTTCTACATTGTCTCCTATTTAATTATACAGTGTTATCCTAATATTGTCTGCTATTTAATTATACATTATTATTTTCTACACTGTCTGCAATTTAATTACACTGTGTTATAATTATGCTGTATTATTTTGGCACTTACATAATAATTAATCCTGTGATTAATTATACATGACTATGTGATTAATGATAATTTGTAGAGTTAATTAGAGATTAAGTGGTCATATTTTTTGGATGCATGTGATGAAATGACATTTAAGGTAAAAAGATGGGTTGCTTATAAATTACTCTTTGGTGCTTAGCCAAATTAGGAGAGTCACCATCTTTTACCCAATGTATAAGAAGAGCTATTTACCCAAAGGGTAAGGGGTAGTGAAATGACCATTTGCCCATGCTCTAGAATATTCTTACCCTTCCTCATTAAGGGTAAGAGTTTTTTCACAATAAAACCCTAAACCTAACACTCACCATATTTAAACATCTTTTTCTCATCTTCTTCTTTTTTATTTTCTCCCAACACAAAAATTTCCCAACTTCCATTAGAGTGAGGTTCGGCCATAGAGAGTTCTTGAGAGGGAGGAAGAATTTCAAGGTAAGTTCTTCATCAAATCTTCTCCATTCTTCATTCCTTCAATGTTTCTTGAGTTATTTTTCCCTTAAGTTGAAGTTTTCTTTTCTTTCTTGCTTCTATGTGGTTCGGCCTCTTTAGACTTAGAAGAGGATAGGGATTCAAGGCTAGAACCTTAACCAAAGTTCATCCTCCATCCATCCAAAGGTTGATTCTTTAACCAATTAGTGTATTTCATGAAATTTTCTTTTCCTTTTTCACTTGTATGGTTCGGCCATGGTCTATAATTTTATTTAAATGCATATTCTTGTTTGTTAGAATGTCAATTAGATGATTCTAGTGTCAATTTGTGCAAAAGATGAACATATATTGGTTTTCCCCAAATTGGTTGGTTCGACCTAGTTAGGGTTTTACATTCCATGGTTGTTTTGTTCCAATTGACACTTGATTCTTGATTAATTGGAAGTTAATTGATGAATGGCATGATTAATTTACATTAGAAGCATGAAATTAGGTTTTCCCCAATTTAAGTGTTTATGTCAAGTATGAACTTTTAAATTGATATATGATAATTCAAATTGATTGTGTAATTGTGCAATTGGCACTACTAGAATCTATCGAATTAGCGACGGATTAATCCGTCGCTAAACCTAAAAATTCTGTCGCTAAATTAAATTTGCGATGGATTAGCGACGGAAATAATCCGTCGCTAAAATGCTCCTCGTAAAACAAATAACGACGGAATAAATCTGTCGCTAAAATCAGAGATGGATTAGCGACCATAAGTCCGTTGCTAAAAAAATTTCGTCTCTAAATTTAGCAATGTTATTTGCAACGGAAAAATTTGTCTCTAAATTAGAGACGGAAAGTCCGTCGCTAAACTGTCGCTAAATTTAGCGACAATTTATTTCCGTCGCTAACACTCGCTAATATAGAGAGTAGTCCAACGGATTATCCGTCGCTAAGTCATTTCTAATCCATCGCTAAATATTTTTAACACATTTTATTAATAATTTTTTTTTAAAATTTAATTTACCTAATAATATTTAAATAAAATGGCATTTTATGTAGAAAAAAATGTATTTTAAATGAAAATTTAATAAATAAAATATAAAATCCAATATAACAAATATTATTCATGTTTGTACTATACATGTATGAAAAAAAAA
>CATKHJ010023235.1:0-11252 GCA_949750685.1 Vernicia montana | reverse complement strand
ACAAGATTCTTGTTCTGCAACCCATTTATACCCATAAATTTTACCTTGTAATGTATCAATAATGTTGACACCTAATTGTGTATAGTCATTTTACAAGAATGCAGTCTTGTACTATGGTACTTCACGTTTTTGCAAACATATATTTTTGGTAAGTTAGCATCTTCCTATTCAGAATATGCAATCATGCATTTTTGCTTTTGATTTGAGCAGGTTTTAGATAGTCGTGGACACTTGCTGGTAGCCTTGGGATATGGATTATGGCCATCAATGGTTCTTATATCAGAAATTGTTCAGACTTTCATCTTAGCGGACTTCTGTTATTATTACGTCAAAAGGTATGTTATTTTTTTAACATCTTTCTTTTATCCGAGGAATCGATGCATGCATAATTTTACTTTTTTCAGGATAATATTGTATTCTCATTATGGATTTTAATATTGGGTTTGCAGTGTGTTTGGAGGACAACTTGTTCTCCGTCTTCCCTCAGGAGTGGTGTAACTGAAGATCCTCTTCTGCTGTTGTCCTTGACCGACATTGCCACCAAAGATTAATGATTTTCGGCAATGCTGTTGCAAATTTTTTTTTCTTCTCTACACAGGGTTCTCCTTTAACATTATGACTGGAAGTAAAGTGGGTTGTTTGTAAATTTGGGGATGCACAAATTCAGATGGATATTTATGTTTGAGAAACTTAATTTGTCATAGTTGGATTAACTTTTTTCTCAATGCCTTCTACTAAAGTTTATAGACCATTGCATTGTGCACTTCTGCTATAGACCATTATCTATAGTACTTGTGTCAATGGTATAAAATTTTAGACATTTTATTTTACATGGCTTTTAGTTTCCTACCAGTTTGTTCAGTGTTTTCCCCTAAATGATGGGGGAGAGAATATCTAGTAGATATGTGGAGTATTGGATGTTGACATTGCTAGTAGAGGCATACTTGTATGGATTTTGCTTATTGTTTGATTATACACAAACAGCAATTTATAGATATGACTATCATTATACTGCTGCAATATTACCGCTGTTGCAATCAAGCTTTTGTTTAACTGCATGCTCTTTTTGGCTAATGAAGTAGTAGATGCCCTATTTCAGCTCAATTGCAATTGCTAAAGCAATGTCTTCTATTATTATGTTTTCATGTTTTCTTTCTTTAGAAGGAAAACATTGAGGCTTTCTTCTGATTAGAAGGCATCTGAAATTTCCAATTAGATAAAAGTGTAAGGATAGCTAATTTTTTCTTTGGCCAGGGAAAATGCAAGTACTGGCTCTTCTAGTACAGTAGGTAGTTTTAGAAAAGTTATTACATAAGACAGCAACATTTATATTTAGATGGTGAGGTTCCTGGCAAGAATTCCCTCAAAGGTAATTCCAGGTCCAAAAGCTAGTATCAATCCCCATTCACAATTCTCATTATCCTTGTTCATCGTCAAGCTCTCTTCTATCATATACTCCAGCACATACACAATGGTATTACTGCTTGCATTTCCATAGTCCATCAAAGCTCGTCTACTCGCATTTAGTTTCTCCGGCAATAAATCAAGCCTCTTCTCCATTCTGTTCAATATTGCCGGTCCTCCTGGATGGACTGCCCAAAACAAATTATTATACTCTGTGTCACCTAGTCCAGCAACTCCCATTAATTTATGACAGAAACTCTCAATATTGTCTTCAATTATATGAGGAAGCTCCCTGGACAGCTTGAAGCTGATCCCCTCTTCAGTGAGCCTGCCATCGATAATCTTTTCGGTATCTGGCAAGAAATTCTGAATTGCTGTGTGAAGTTCAAAGAGTGGATTTTCAATACCTGAAACTGGATCTGTGCCTATTATCATAGCACCAGCACCATCCCCAAATAGAGCAACCCCAACTAGATCATATGGTCTATCTACACTTGGTGGTTTGAATCCAATAATAGTAGTTTCAGAAGTAGCCAGCAAAACTCTACTCCCAGGATTGTTTTCAGCTATATCTTTGGCGACGCGGAGGCCAGCAACACCTCCAGAGCAGCCCATGAAATAGAGCATGACACGCTGTGTTTCAGGGCTGAGTCCCAGACCTCTTGCAAGGTGAAGGTCACCGCCAGGTAGCCTAGCTTCGCTTGAAGAGACATAAACTAAGTGAGTTATGTCTGATATAGGCCTGCCCCATTTGTTGATGCAAATTTCTGAAGCTTCAATAGCCATTTGTGTTACAGCATCATTACAGATATCTAATCTTTGCTTTACAGTAGGGAGGCCTTCGATGGCGAGTTCAGGGTACTTGTTTAATATTTCCTCTGACATTACAACATACCTTGTTTTAACTGTTGTTGTTTGACCTGTAAGAAACCATAGAGGAAAAAATCATAGTTACATTTCTTCGGGGGGTGCATATATAGACCAATTAGATATATATTATATGAAAAATCTTATCTTTTAAAATCTTGAACCTTAATTCAATTCTATCATGGCTATATAATAGAAAATACAGCATGATTTGGATGTGAATCTATTGAAGGGTAACCATTTTTCAACATCTAAAATGATTGTTTGGAAAAACAATATTTCAACTTCAATGCCAAACAAATTCTAAAATGTCCTCTCTTACTATTGCTCAATGAAATAGAATAGTTCCTTAAGTCCATTTGTTTCTAGTTAGTTTTAAATATGCATAATTATGCATGTATGCTAGTTTCCATAAATAAATATGCATGGATTTGTTAGTTATGATTAGATGCTAATTGAAACACTAAAGGAGAGAAAAGTTAGCAGTTGTACAGAGTCTGGTGAGTTTCTGTTTGAGGTCTGGATCATGACAATTGGTGTTCTTGAAATACCCATCAACCAGAAACTCCTGCATGACAAGCTGGTGAGGGAATGCTTTGCCAAGAGCCAGAATTGTAGCTTTGCCAGGGTTAGCCTTCTTTGATAAACCTGTTTCTACTACATTCTCTTCACTCCCCATTATTCCTTCTCTTCTCAAAACAGAATAACAATAAAACTTGCAATGAAGCAAAGAGAGTAATGCTCATTTACATATATATAAGACATTGATATAAAATTTAAGGGAAGCCATGATTTTGGGATTCGTATATATAAAAAAGCAGTAGTTGAGAAGCAAGACTTTCATGCTGGTTATCTTTTAAAGATCTTCTTGGTAGATGTTTGGTGCTGTTTCCATGATAGCTGAACTGATGATACTTGTAATATAAATATTTACATGCCGAAAACCCCATGTTTTATAATAATGAACCTTTGTTCAGTAATAGTGGAGTCATCTCCAAACTTGAGACATTTCGAGATCAAGCTCAGCACCAAATTTACCAATATATATATATATATAAGTTGAGGCATTGGCTGGCTAGACAAGTATCAGTTTCACCACACTTGATAGACGATAAGTTACCATATTTAGATAGCCTTGTTGGTATACTCAAGTAAAGACAGACATCAGTGTCTCCTAACAGGTTGCTGCTTCAATCCAAAAACTAATTTTATTTGTCTTGTAGATTTATGCACATAGGTCTCACTACTTGGGTTGCAACAAATCGCACGTGGATAAATACCCCTTGTTTATGCTTAAGATTTAGGCTTCATTTGGTTTGCAGATTAGACTCAAGTAAGAACTGTAACATCTATTTCATAGCCATAAAATGACTATTCTTCACTTAAAAAGAAGAATCAAAGTTAAGAATAATTATCCTATTTCTATGCTATTCCAGGAAGCATCGATGTTTCAGGAATACTGGAAAGCAAAGTCAGACATCAAACCGGATAAAACCCATGTTAACATGAAATCACATTACCAAGATTACTTGAAATGAAAGCCTCGATTTCTGCAGTGATAGAATGAAGCCAATACCTTTAAACAACTCAGTCAACATCATAGGTGCATTATTGCACTGGACTTACTCTAGTTTAAACCAAACAGCTTGGAAGATCCAATCAGGAAGTTCTAGCAACTTTGACAGATCACTCCTGCAACGACAAGCTGCTTGGATCCATAACCATTCACTAGATAGGAACTAAACCAAGTACATGATATCATTCGCTACAATAACAAGAAGCACCTCAACCACAGCTATCACAAAAAAACCATTTGACATGGGTTAAACCCATATATTGCTTAAACATAGTATGCATTCACAAATTTTGGCTAAAATTACTAATTATCAGCAGTCATCTTTCAGGCTGCTCAACTTGTATATCTACATAAACTAAGAATTAATACCAGTTTTACCCTAAACAGTAAACATCATATTTCTATTGAAACATATCTGGTAATTTATAGACCAACTAACACAACACTCTCACGTAAATCTCCATATTAATCATCAAGTGAAGTTCGAGTCGCTTCAAAGCTCAGAAAGACACTTTCCATTTATGAAATCAACTACTTGGGTGACTGCCTGGTCAAGTGCAGCAGTCACTGTAGCCAAATTCTGCAGGAATTCCTCTGCAGTTGGTTTGTCACCATCCACTATATCAGTCACCGCTTTTACAAATATTGCAGGGACTTTCAAAAGATCTGCAACATAAGCAACTGCCGCCCCCTGCACAATTTCAAGACAAAAAAAAAATTAGTCTATTGTATAAGCAGGAGAAGCATGCGTTCAGCAATGGAATTGTAATCAAAGTAGTATTTTCATAAATCATTTTGTGCAACTAAATCAGTGTTGACAGTGAACCAAATCTAATGGATAGCAACCTAATTTGTATACAATCCCTATTGCAGAACGAACTAGAGGATAAAGCTGCATTCTTCCCCATGAATGTATGTATTTTCCATCCATTGCTATACCGTGGCAAAAAAAAATCCTGTTCAATCACCTTTTGTTTTCTCCAATTTTAGCACAAGAGTAAGGTGCCACAACTTGACATATGCACCAGGGTACTGTCCTTCAAAAAGCTTCATGTTGAATATGTGGAAACTATATGGAGGTATTAAGCATGATCTGAAATATTGTTTTACAATATCACATTCTCTAAAGTTCACCAAATGTACTGCATGTGACACTCTCATGGTGATGTCTTATATGACCGATTGGAAAATAAGAGGCAACAAACATTTTGCATCCAACATCACTCACAGAAAAAGACTTCAAATATGCAGGCCGAATAGATAATCCCACTCTAACAAGGCAAGAATAGTATAGGAATTCTAAGACTAAATTAAACATTTGAAACACAGCTATTTACATAGAGTCGACATTTCCAGTCATAATTCTCTCATGTGGTTTACTGAGCAAATAATAATGATGCATTAGTGAAACAATATGTAAGGATCTTTCATATTATAACCTTAGTCATATCAATTGCATCCCATCATTTCAGGGTCCATCTTAAACAAGCAAAAATCTAATCTACAAGATACTAAAATCCACTAACTCCGTCCCTGGAAGCAAAGAATTCCATGACCCATTCGATTTGAATGTTATTAGGTGATATTTCAACATTACCTCCATATCTTTAACTACAGCATCATTTGCAGTAATTGTTGCTTCATCTTGTGGAGACGTGTCAAGAGAGTCTCCAGTAGACAATTTCCCAACCTGAAACATGCGTATATTGCATATTAGATTATTTTTGATGACACTGAGGCTCTGAATGAATGAATTTCAAAATTTTCATATCATGCCACAAGTTCAACGTAAGCTAAATATACATTCTTGTTAAACAGAACTTATAATACATTAAACCTACCCTTGCTATTTGAAGAAGTGCCTGAGGACCCTACTTATATATAACTCAAGTTGCATGAAATGGTATTTTACTAAATGCACTGAGCTACATTGAACCTCAACCACCAGAAATTTTTTAACCAACAAGGCTAGCAAAAGCACTGAGGATAGAAGAACTAATTGTAGCACAGATATTACACATGTAAATCAGATCAATAACATTCCACTCACTCATCCCACTAAAACAGGTTCTGTTTGTCTATCTTTGTGGAAAATTAAACTTATATATATATATGTGTGTGTGTCAGGAGAGGGGGGTTTGTGGACTAAGGCTATGTATTGGGTGGTCTGCAGGAGTCTAAAATTGCAACAAACTGAGATCTAATCCAAAAAGAAAATATTTGCAATGAATAAATAAGGGACAGAAATGTTCAATGAGTGGATTTCCTGCTGAAAATGTAATTACCTTTAGGCCATGCTCCTTCAGGAGATTGGGTGTTGAGTAGGCCTGCCTCAAACCAACTCCATACAGATCAAAAACCTACAAAAGCAAAAGAAGAAGATAAATTGAGGGGAAAAGAGCATAAAAATCCAATACAGACAGCCACATAAATTTTCTTCATAAAGCATCCAGAAGAATTGAAGTTCTTAATCTCAATCTCAATCTCAGCCATCTGCTAGGGACATGTATATATTTTCCTTATATTCTTTGAAATTCGTGGCTTATTACGAGACTCATTAGGACCTGCCACAATCTTTAGCACCCATAGAGATATAGTTTTAGGGTGCATACCTAAGTGTTAAAATAAGCAATTTATTTTGGCCACAGATTATGATAAAAACAAAATAGCAATTTAATGCTTAGGCAATCAAAAGATTCTACAAAGCATATGAATAGCAATACATGAATTTGAAGATCCTTTGCTTCATTAAAGGCATATGAGGTAAATAATGGAAAACAAAGGAATACTTACAGGGATAGGGATTCTTCTGTCATGGAAAGCAACATGACTTACAAGGTATACATCACCAATGCATGCTCCCTTTGCCTGTAATCATTGAGTTTAGAAGAAAATGCATTATTTTGGTTCGCACACAAATATAAATACAATCTAACTTAGAGCTTCTATTAAAGGAGCGTACACTCTTTTCAATACTAGAAAATATATCAGTTAGCAGCTCAGACACAGAAAATTGATAAGGCACTTCACAATTGCTACACTGTAAACAATTAAAAAGTAATACAAAAAAAACCCACTATAATAGGGGATACTTGAAGAAGTTTATGGAAGATTATAAGACAATCAAATCAGCTATTCAAGAAAAGAAGCATACCTTAAATCCACCAGCAGTGCCTGCATTAATGATTAAGTCTGGCTGTAATGCTTGGATAGCAGCATAAGTCACAAGAGATGCAGAAACTGTGCCTACACTATCCACCCCTGAAAAAAAAGATTTAAACAAATAGTTTAAGGACTAATCCATGCAGCTGGAGTTAAAATAACATCCATTGTTTGACATTCTAATCAGTCCAAGTATTACAATAGCATACAAAATTCAATGCCCATGCCATAGTCATGTTCAGAAACAGGTACATATGGATCCAAATCTGGCACTATTTATATCTTCAAATATGTGAAGCAGATGTAATGGAATTTTGAAGATAATTATACTAAATCTGAACTTTTCTACAACTGCACATATAAGCTTAGGGGGAAAAAAAGAAAGAAAGAAAGTAAGCATTATTTGTTAAAGTAATTCTACATTCAAAGAATATACTACTCTTCATTTCCCAGCATTAGAAGCTGATTGATTATCATAGAAAGCTAACCGAGCAATTTCTAACACAGAATGAATGCTCCACAAGAACTATGAAATTAAGAAAAATAAAAACTTGAAAGAGCAAGCTACTTACCCAGAGTTGAATCTTTTCCAGGCCATACTAAATTGATGTTGAGATCTTTATAAATGCCATGATACCAGACCCAGGGAACCCCTTTTGGAAACCTGCACCATCACACGTTGACTAATCAGTATTGAGCACAAGAGAGCAACATGTATGGTTCTCAGCCTGAAGAGAAAAACACATGAAATTTTACAAATTGAATAACCCAGTAATGATCCTCGATTCTGCATGAAGAATACCTACTTACACATTAAGTGCGGAGCAAAAAAGCCAACACCAAATCATACAACTAATAAAAATATCCAAAACAATACCTACCTTTCTCCATGAAATGAAGTTTATTAAGAACTTTTGTTAATTGAACTACCAGTCAAACTTAGACTAGTGTCCTTGGAGAGAGAGAGAGAGAGAGGAGAAGATAAAATAAAATGATTACCCAAAAATAAAACAGGAACAAAAAGGAGTTCTCTACTATCGATAAAGAGAAATAAAGAGCAATAGAATCTAAACACAGACCTATTTTATTCTATTCACATATGAATTTAGCCAATAAATACTGAAACAATCAGATTACTTCATTTCAAAAATATGCATAAAAACACTCTTAAATCTGTTAAGCATCTTATATCATAATCATTGATTATACCAATTTCAACACAGAAATCTCAAACAAAGAGAGCAATGTAAAAAAAAACCATGACAACACCAATCAACTCATAAAACAGAGCCAAACAAAACTTACACAGCCTCTGGGTCCTCCTTGAGCTGGAACTTGTTCACCACAGGCATTGCTTCCGTTTGCATAGCTGTTTACACCATCAAAATCATCAACAAAGACAATCAATAAACGAATAGAAATCTACAGAAATCAATTCGCACATAGAAATATATAGAGAGAGAGGAGTACCGATGACGATAAGAATATTGGAAATAGGGCGCATGGCTTCCCCTGCAGCGTCTGATCCTTCGCCTTGAGGAGCCATAGCCGTCGGTTTCTTTCTCTGTAACTTTGTGTTTCCCTGGGAAAATTTTGCACTTGGAGAACTAATGGGAGTGTTTGTTTTCTAGGGAAATGAACGACTCAGAGAGAGTCCGAGAAAAGCCCAATAAAATAGAAAATACTATAACCCTCTTAGCCAATAGAAGAGGGGCATGCACAAATAATTAAAATATAATATTATAGATTTTTTTTTCACAATTAATATTATAATTATTTTTCTTATCCAAGCCAATTTTTGGGTCTACCAAAATTAAATCTTAAAATAAAATAAAATAAAATAATCTTAAAAGAAAAGAAAAGACTAATAAATAAATTAATATTATATATTAATAAAATTTTAATTTAATGATATAAAAATCAAGATTAAGGGCATAAAAATAAAGAAGTTCATCCAACCAGGTATAGTATGATTGATTTTCTCATTTCCTTTAAGGGTGTGAGAAGTAAGAGATTTCATATTCGAGTTTTTCAAATCATAAAAAGTTATCACTAATTTGATAAGAGATATTAATATAACGTATAATATTATTTTGGTCTATTGAACCTCCCTAGCATAAAAATAAAGAAGTTCATCCAACCAGGTATAGTATGATTGGTTTTCTCATTCCCTTTAAAGTGTGAGAAGTAAGAGATTTCATATTCGAGTTTTCCAAACCATAAAGAGTTATCACTAATTTTAATTTGGTAAGAGATATTAATATAACGTATAATATACGTCTATCATGCTTTGCAATGAAATAGAGGTAAACCAAAAACGTTTTAAGATCATAACAAGTGCAAAACATTTGAAACATTCATACTTTGAGATTGCTAGTAAAATTTTCTTCAAAATACAAGACAATATATTAAATCTATCAACTATGCCATAACATCAACTCAAAGACAAAACAACGTTCAAAGATAGAACTATTTTAAAACACAAACTTAGAATTTTAAAAGCATTTTATTTTTTTGAAAAACAAGGATGGGCTGCCTCCCATCAAGTGCTTCTTTAAGGTCATCTTAGCAGGACATTTCGAAAGACTTTAAGGATCTTCAAAAGAAATGCTTTGAATTCCATTAAATTCTTCCATCCCCTCATAATATGGTTTAATTTTTTGACCATTGACTCTAAAAGTTTCATTTGTACGTGAGTTAAAAAAAATAAAACAGCTCCAGAGGGAAAAAAAAACATTAACAATAAAAGAACCACTCCAGCGGGATTTGAGTTTACCTGAAAATAGGCGCAATCGCGAATTGAAAAGTAAAACTTTCATACTGGTTTAAGGATTTTTCGAACTAAGTTCCTATCATGCAAAGCTTTGGTCATCTCTTTGTAAATCCTAGAACTCTCATACGCTTCATTTCGGAGCTCATCCAATTCTGACATCTGCAGCATCCTCTTCTCCATGTCAAAGTTTAGGGCCTTGATAGCCCAATACGCCTTATGCTCCAATTCAACTGGTAAATGGCAAGCTTTGCCAAATATAAGCCGAAATAGATTCATTCCCAAAGGAGTCTTGTATGCTATTTGGTATGCTCACAATGCCTCATTAAGACGAACTGCCTAATCCTTCCTAGACGAGTTCACCATTTTCTCCAAAATTCCTTTGATCTGCTTGTTTGATGTTTCAACTTGCCCAGAAGTCTGTGGATGATAGGGAGTCGCCATTTTATGCTTGACTCCAGACTTCTGCATTAGCTTCTCAAAAAGCTTGTTACAAAAATGGCTTCTCCCATCACTGACAATAACCTTCGGTGTGCCATACCTGCTAAGAATAAATTCTTTGACAAACTTGACAACAACATTAGCATCGTTAGTTCGGGTAGGAATTGCTTCCACCCATTTCGAAACATAATCCACAGCAACTAAGATGAATTGAAAACCAAAGGAAATAGGGAAGGGTCCCATAAAATTAATACCACATACATCAAAAATTTCAACAACAATGTAATTAGTAAGGGGCATCTCATTTCTCTTATCAATGTTACCTACTCTTTGGCATCTATCACACTGCTTACAGTAAATATGAGCATATTTGAAAAGAGTAGGCCAATAAAAACCGCTTTGAAGGACTTTCTCAGCTGTCTTTTATCCTCCAAAGTGTCCACCACAACTAAGGTCATGGCAAAATCTCAGAACACTCAGCTGCTCATCATCAGGAACATACCTGCGAACAATCTCATCTTTGCAGATTCTAAACATATAAGGCTCATTCCAAAAATAATACCTGCAAACATATAAGAACCTCTTTCTCTCTTAATAGTTCAAGTCAGTTCGCATAACACCACAAGCAAGATAATTAGCAATGTCAGCAAACCATGGGACTCGTGACACTACAAACAATTGTTCATCAGGAAATGATTCCAAATCTTTATAAGTATTACTCACTACAAGTTCATTTGTATTCAAAAATGGTAACCTAGATAAGTGATCCGCAACAACATTTTCACTACCCTTCTTATCCCGAATTTCACAATCAAATTCTTGCAAAAGCAACACCCACCTAATCAAGCGTGACTTAACATGTTATTTAGACAAAAGATATTTCAAAGCAGCATGATCATAATACACAATGACTTTAGAACCGACCAAGTATGCCCTAAACTTATCTAATGCAAAAACAACAGCTAACATTTCCTTTTCAGTGGTGGTGTAATTCAGTTGGGCACCATTAAGGGTTAAACTAGCATAATAAAT
>CATKHJ010023192.1:0-18552 GCA_949750685.1 Vernicia montana | reverse complement strand
CCCCCCCTTCCTCTCTGTCGTGTTCTTGTAATGCTCTTTTCTCTTTCTTTCACCTTTTTAAACATAGCACCAAGGCTTCAATTCTAAGCCTTTTAACTTTTGCCTTAGATGTATCATTTCAAGTATTTTTCACCTTATGTGTCTTTATGGTATATTATTTCAGTGGTTTATATGTATTATCTATTTTCAGGTTTTTCAAACAACTGCTGTTGGCCTTGGACAATCCACTTGTGTTGGTATAGGGGGTGATCCTTTCAATGGGACAAACTTTGTTGATTGCATTGAGAGGTTCCTGGCAGATCCGCAGACAGAAGGTAAATTATTATGGGAAATATTTGATTCCCTAATTTTTAAAATTTGTAGAGGAGGAATATTACAGTATTTTGGTAATAATTTGCACATGTATGTGCTGACATGGAAACAGGCACAAAAGCACACATGCTTGTATATGCAAACACTATTATCGTAGTAGTTTAACTTTGATTTTTATTATTTAGTTGCATGTACAAAAGATAAGAAGGATGTATTGATGTGCTTGTCATTCTTGTTCAACTGCCCTCCCTCTCTCCCTCTCTCTCATTTGATTTTGAAAATATTGCTCATCACCCATGACAATTACACTGGTTTCTGTAAAATTTTGAGCTTTGGCATGTTATCTTAAACAATTTATCATTGGAACATTGGGATATCCTACCATCCAATATTGTTAGATTAGATTCAAATATGTGAAATGCATGTGCTTCATTACTAAGTTCTATGTTACCTAAGAAGGACAAGAAATGTTGTGAATGATGGAGAGGAAAAAATTCTTTCTGGTGGATTTTCACCAAGAATCACCTTTTAGCTTCTCTATTTCTCTACTTCTCCCTCATTACAATGAGATACTTATATGGATATGAAAGACCCATTACTTTATCATCTAAAAACTTATAGACTTCCCATTTATGGATAGAACCACTTAAAAGTGCATTTCTTTAGGATATTTACAACTTCCTTTAAATTATTTGAGGGGGTCATTTCAACAAAGAGATTGGTCGGATGCAAAAACTATGTTGAACTTGATCAAGGAAAACTATGTTGAACTTGATCAAGGAAATTGCTATAATATATTTCTTTTCATTGGATAGCTAATGATGGGGGGAGGAGTTTGTTAAGAGGTTGAAGCTTGATGCTCTGATAAGAGCTCAGGGATCTTTATTTCATTGCTATGAGATTACTTAGTTTTCTAAGTATCTATATTCATGATGTTATTGCTCTTAGACTATGATTAAGTGCTTGGATTGATCTACTTTTTCTGAGGGTTGCCATGTGATTTGAAGGACCTTTTCAAGTGAAAGAGGTGAGTGCAGCTTGAGTTGGGGTATTTCATAGGAGGATGAACTAGATGTTTTGGTTGATATTTCATGGTTTGGTTTGACTATTAGAGAATTTTTGGCAGTTTTGCTTGGCTTCATAATGCTAAAATCAACTGTTAGTGTCAATTTACAGGTGGGCATTTTTTTCAAGTGGGCTAGTGCAACTCATATTTAAACAAGATCTCCAATTTATCATCTGTTAAGGTCATATGCTACTCTAGGGCTCCAAGTTGGCTAACTAGGGAACACATTTCAATCATGAAATTATTCAATTCACTATATGATGGTAGTTGTGTTCAATGTAGTTAAAACACACAAATGGCTCACCTTGGTGCAAAACAGTAGTGAGGTGTGGGTCCAATGCTTTAGGACCCTTAGGTGAGTGCCTTTAGCAATGTACTTGCTTTCCTCACTTAAGTGCATGCCTCTTTTGAAGCGCATGGTGCAAGAGTCATGCACTTTCTTAAAACTCATTTCTTCTATCTTTATGAAGGGTATTATGGTTTTTGTTCATTTAGTCTAAAAAAGGTTATAATATTCAGCATCTATAAAGATAATTAGAAAAAACTACACATAAGACTGTTGGAGCTTGTGTTATATATTTTTTTTATGTTGGTGGCTGGTAGAATTTCCTACTCTTCTCCAGGAAAAGTTGCTGGTGTTGGAGCAACAAATGAAAGCACAAGAAACCAAGCCAAATCAATCAAAATAGTTAAGTCAAGAGCAAGGTAAAAAGTCTCAACTTCACAGTCACAATTTAAAGCTTGGAGGCTGATTTAGATGAAATTGGAGTACAAGCAATCAAATGATATCAATCTGGTGGTGATGATGATGTGAATTTTGAGGACTTGAGTGGGACTGGAAATCTAATGGTGACTTTCAGGCTATTCTAGAACATTCAGCTTTATTCACGTTTTTTTTCCAAGTAGTTTTAAGTTTTTTGAGATTATTACATTATGCATTTGTGTTTTGATGTGTATTTGTTGGAGTACTGAGTTTTTGGTTGAAGTCTAAGCTAAAATTTTGAAGTGTTTTGGAGGGAAAGTCTGTTATTTCATATCAGTTTATTTTATTCCTACTAGGAAGTAAGATAGTGGGGTCAGCTAGAAAGCATGTCTTGCTTGTAAGCTTAGAAAAGTTAAGTATGGGTTAGAATGGTTAAAAGTGAGTAATGGCCGAGGTATGGAAGTGTCTTAAGACCATCTTTTTTTGTACTTATTCGTAGTAAACTCTCAAGTATATGAGTCAGTGTGATCAATGAAATCTGCCCTATTGATTTAATTCCAGAACCTGTTTTCTGTGTATTTTTTGTGTGCTGTGAGTGTTTCTGAGACCTCTCTGCCCTCCCAAATCCAATGGTCCAATGGTATTGTTAACACCCTTGCATGTTTAATGTTTTCGTAGTGGTTGAATAGTTAAAATTTGACAATATAACATCATGGATTAGCACTTTTCATATAACCTTAATTTAGAAAATTGCATTTTCTGTATAATAGTTATTAAACTATTTTCCTTTGCATATTATTTTATTAAGTAAATAGTTTGGAAATTTTCTGTGCTTCAATCAGGTAATTGCTTTTTTTGTGCTATGCGCTTCAAGTAATGGAGAGACCTATAGCCTTGAATGTGTCCTTGGCTGTGTTGTTTGTCCTTGATGATTGGTTCCCTCAATCCCTGGCCTTGCTTTTTTTAAGACTTTTCCTTGTTTAACAGTTCCATTGCCAGAAAGGGAAAACATATTCACTTTTTCTTTTTTCTGGTAGTTATTTAGATTATTACAGTATGCAGTTGTCTTTTAATGTGTTTTGTTTTTTGGTTAACCGTTGTTTTTCACTGTTCATATCTGTTATTTTTATACATTAAGATATGCCATAAAAATTTGCAGTTGAATGTGGTACAGAGATGATCTACTTATCATGCTAAAAGGTGATTGTATGTATTTCAGGCATCATTCTTATAGGAGAGATAGGGGGGACTGCTGAAGAAGATGCTGCTAAGCTAATAAAGGTATTGGTTGTTAATTTGTCATGACTCAAGAAGAAGCAAACTTCTTAAAGACTAAAGGGTAAATTTCACCCATCGTCCTTCAACTTTGGACTAACGCATTTTATGGTCCTCCAACTTCAAAACATTTATTAAATATCATTGAACTTTACTTAACAGTCACTTTAAAGCTATTCGGGGAAAAAAAAAGTCACTTTAAAGTACTTTCGTCAATTTTGCGTCTAAAGACTAATGGAATGCTTACGTGGCTTCACAACTTAGCATTTTTTTAATTTTTTTTCCACATCAGCCTACCCCCACAAACCCTTCCCTCTCCACGCATGACTAAATCACAATTCACTGTAATAATAATACTGGCCCAATAAAAAAATTTATTAGAATTTTTTTTATTTTCTTCCAGAGCCAATAAAAAAAAATTATAATTACTTTTAATTTAATAATAATAATAATAATACTGGCCCACCTGTTCAATTTGACTAGTGGGATCAAATCAACAAACAAGTGCTGGCATCCAAAATCACAATTCACAAGTAATCAATAAGGTGAGATTGCTTTCCTGCAACTTTACCTTCAATTTGCCTTGCCTGTTTACAAGATTATCATTAATCCCTTTGGTCTAGTAGAGTGAGTCTAGAGATGGAGCTTCAACATTTTAGTCACCCATGTCCATTGATCTTGAAAGAGAAGCAAGAATATAATAATGGTGATAAACAAGTTATGATTTGCTATGGGTGCGAAGAAGAAGTTGTAGATCCATGCTACGCTTGTGATAAATGCAATTTCCACTTGCATAAAAAATGTGAAGAGCTACCTAAAAAGATTAATCACCACTCACACCCTCAACACCCTCTTTCTCTCCTTGCAAAACCACCACTTCATTACACTAGATGTGTTTGTGACTTTTGCCAAAGAACTTGCGAGAGTTTTGTGTACCATTGTTCTATTTGTCAGTTTGATCTGGATATTAAATGTGCTCTTCCACCTTGCATTTTTTAACCTCATGCTCAAAATCATCAATTTATCCGCTTAGGAAAGCCATTTTTGTTGAAATCATTTGCAACAGCCTCAATTGGCTGTTGTGTTCTTTCTTTTTTCTGGGTTCTTCTGTTATTATTATTATTATTATTATTTGGGTTTTTTCAAGGTAATTGAAAGTTCAAGGCAAGAAATTTTGTGGCTGGGGTTTCAAGTTCTTTGAGATCCAAAGAAAAACAAAAATGTTAGAACTTAAAGCTTTAGTAGGTGAAAGAGAGAGAAGCAGAAAATGGGAAATGGAGAAGAATAATGATGGTTCACGCCAAATTTCCAGAAAAGGAAAATAAACTAAAAAGAAAAACTAAAGAATTTGATTAATAAGCTGTGAAAAAAGATTGAATTTTTAGGCTTGGATAAGATAAATAAGGGTCTGATTTAGAGGATTAGCATGTAAAATTTTACCAGATTTAAAAGAACCCTAGATTTGGGGATCTTAATGAGGAAGATAGAGAGAGAGAAAGGGTACCTTTTTTCATTTAGTCACGTTCGGAGAGGGAAGGGTGAGTGGGGGGTAGGCTGACGTGGAAAAAAAAATGCTGAGTTGTGAAGCCACGTCACGTCAGCATTCTGTTAGTCTTTGGATGTAAAATTGATGAAAAAGTACTTTAAAGTAAGCGTTAAGTAAAGTTCAATGATATTTAAGAAAGGTTCACCCAAGACTGAATGTTAGGAGGGGCAACCTGTTGTGTTAGATCTATTTTTTACCTAACTCGGGAAATTGATTTTAATTCTTTCATTCAGTGTGAATTGATCAAATAACTTGTGTATACCAATTCTGTTCTTGTGAAATTTGATTTATAATTCCCAAATATTGTGAACTTTTAATTTGTATCTAATATTGAGGTAATGTAATTTGGCCTTTAGAAAACTATGTCATCAGGAACCATCTATTTTATACAAGTTCGAATTCTAGCAACTATGTGCTCAAAATGATTCCTTGATCTAACAACAGGAAAGTGGGACTGACAAGCCTATTGTTGCATTTATTGCTGGACTAACTGCTCCACCTGGCCGTCGCATGGGGCATGCTGGAGGTATAATTTTTCATCATGCAATTTACATATTTTTTGCTTGATTTTGTGCAGTTCTACACAATGCATTATAGCACTTAACCATTTTGGTATATGTACTCAATTAATTTCAGCTTTGATATATGCAATTGGGGCTTAGCTGTATTAGATCTTTTTCCCGCATTATTCTTGGTTCGAGCTACTTTTTCAACCAGTTCTAATGAAGTTAAATTTATCTTCATCTTTTCACTGCATTATTACTCTTGTCATACCTCATCACTTGTAATTTGGATGTGCTTTATCTGCCATGGTTGGTTCATTTGCTGGTTTGCATTTGGTTTTGGCCAAATGATTTCAGTTGTCCATACCTCATTCACAATGTCTGCTACTTCTACCTCCCTTTAAGTGCACTCATACTGTTCTTTGTAGTATTTATTCACCTCCAAGCTCCAACTCAGTATCCTCATTTCTACTATACTCATTTGTTGACAAGTTTCTTCACTAGTCAACTTTACCTAACATCGATCCATTTACATTTATATTGTGAGTGGTATCTTCTTGACTCTCCTCATCTATTTGTATTCTAAAGCCTAGGTACCAAAAGCAATTATTTTGTGAAACTTCCACTTCATCTACTTTAACTCCCACTTTCCTAGCTTGCTAAATTTTGAAACTTACTCCATTTAGTTCTAATTATATTGGACCTCTAAACGCACACCAAGACATAGCTTAGTGGTAAATGCATATACGGCTTGGGCAATAGATCTAGGTTCGATTCTCCTCTCCCCATGCTCAAAAAAAAAAAAAAAAAAAAAGATTGGACCTCTAAACTCTTGAAAGTGTGTTTGCAGAAACTAGGCTAGTTCTCCAGAAAAGTTTTCTAAGGAAACTGGAATTGGAGTTTTGAATTCAAATTTGACCTTTCATCTACATAGACAACTGAACCAATTTTCTAGTTTTCTAGCGTTTTAACTGATGTCTGGAAACCAACTTCCGTTTTTCTCTTTGTCAGCAAGAGGTTTGCTTTCCATTTTGAAAACACTGAAGTTTTCCTTGTTTTCTACTGCTCCAGCATTGATGGCCTCAACACTTTGTTTTTACATTTTTTGCTGCTGTTTTAGCATTGATGGCTGGGGTATGAAGACATGCTATGGACTAACATCATAGAGCAACCTGTAATCTGCACTTAAACACCTACAAGTTTAGTCAGTTCAAAAATACACTGAAAGTCCTGCCTTTTCTAATTCTGTAGGGTAAAATGGCATGGATTTATTTCACTAGTTTTAGAGTAGTGTTATTTTGCAAGAGAAGCCCCAGCCTCAGAAGCCATGGCTTGGGTATGAACAAGTTGAAGAATATTCCAAACTTCAAATGCATTTCCATACAAGTAGTGAACTCCATTCAGGGTCTCTATTATTCTAAAAGGTTCAACCACACTAAATTTCTCTTCATAGCTTGGGATGATTATGTGAACTTTTTGCTCAAGGCTTTCCGAAAGAAGAAAAATTTCTTAATGAAAGCACAACACAGAATTTAGTGCAGTTACCAACATTATTGTCCCTCCTTAAAGATATGGGAGGTGCTTGTGCTTGCTTTATTTTTCCTCCTTCTGTTGATAAATGTGAATTGTTTTGTGGAAAAGGATTCCATCATTAGCGAATATTAAAAATTCTGTTCTGTTATTTTTAACAAAACTTGTAAAGTCTTTTTGAAGTAATGTGCTCCACTAAAATATTTGCCATTTGCTTCTCTATTTGGACATGACGATCCATTTTGTTTCAACTTGTGCAGCCATTGTTTCAGGTGGGAAGGGTACAGCTCAAGATAAAATCAAGACCCTAAAGGAAGCAGGAGTTACGGTGGTCGAGTCTCCTGCAAAAATTGGACTTGCCATGCTTGATGTTTTTAAGCAGAGAGGCCTGGTGAGTTAATCTAGGCAATTTAGGCTCATTGACAATTTTAAGGTTTTTGCTAGAATGATGCAGTTGCATACTTTTGCCTGAAAGTTGTTATAGTAGTTGATTAAATTCTATAGAATTTGGGATTGTTCCCCTTCTTTTGCCAAATGCATGTCATCGGTTATGTAATAATTTAGGAGATATATTTCTCCTCTTTACTTGTGTTTTTGTCAAAGTGTAATGGTTTATGTATTGTTGATTCTCTATTTATTCAAGTTCTTAAAAGGAAAAAACAATTTTTAGTAACTTGATGTATTTTTTTTTTTTTTTTTGTTATGTCTGATGATTTTTTTTCATTGAATAATTTTATAACAGCTCATACGTTAACATTAAACAAAAATTGTAATATTATAATAACATATTTATCTTATTTTTTTATAATTAGTTAATTAATTCATGCAAGCATGCCATAAAATCAATCCTACCATGTGAACTTGAACTAAATAAGTAGGTCTCTCCTTGCAACTGTTTGGTTTCTAATTCAGGAAACATCCCCTTGTTGATAAAGTTCATATATTTGTCAAATTAATGATATTACATACCCAGAGGAGCCATGGCCTTCTCTTATGATAGTCTACGTTTCTTGATTGAATTGATTGAAACAAATTCCTACATAGGAATTAGTACAACTCTTGATCTCAATTCCATATAATTAAATTAAATCCCACATATATACTTCAGTTATTCCATTTATTTGAAAACTTTTATAGTGGTTGTCCATATATATATATGCCCAGATTGACCAATGAATATATTGATCTGATATGAAGGCATGCATTGATCATCGTACACAACTATAAATAGAGATCAAAAGCTCACAGAAAAGTATTGTCTCATGTTTAACAATTAACAAAATGAAAGCTTAAGGAGCAAGGTACATGTATTTCATTTCATATCATATAGCTTAAGATGTATAGAACAAGGATTTATATAATTTAGTCGCTCTCGTGGCATATGCATGTAATACTAGCATGCATCTCTTTCATCTACCTTTTACCAGTTCCAGTAGAACGATTGGCCACATAATTCCTCAAAGATGGGGACTGCGAAAGACCATCAGGCGCTACTGTTGTATTTTGAGTTCCATTCTTCTGCTGCATTCTTCTCCTTGCTATGTAACCTCTGATCCAAGGGGTGACATCCTCACTTATCTTTATCATAATAAAAAATATTATGCGGTACACCACGATCATGCTGAAGATCACACTGAGATCCACCCATTTTGATCTGTGCACATCAATCTGGAATATATTTTCCAGTATGTACTCACCAGGAATCTTGGGAAGATCTGGTGTCTGGTTGTCAAACAACAACCCTCTAAGATCATTCTGATACTGCCCCTGAAAATACATTACACATACATTTATGTTGTTTCAGCAATTGATCATGAAACACAAGCATGGGTTATGCATTACATTAATTTGTATTGCGTTATTAATTACCTGTAGAGCCCAGAAGTGGAAACTAATGTATGACATTGGATAACGCCAAACAGGCTTTGGTATGTCATTTGGAAGCCTGAAGTACCCAGACACTAGCATGAATATTCCCTGACAACAAGAGGAGAAAGAAAATACACAAGTTACTTGTTGAGGATGGATCTTTGTTTTTTTAGTCGGTATTATATTAATTGTTAATAGTAGATGAATCAACAAACCTGAATTCCAGCTCCAATAATGATACCCATGAGGAAGTTGGGGACAATGCTAGCTATGGCCATCATCAAGCTCTCAACCACGGTGACACTTGCATAGAGGCACAATACGAAGAATAAATAATGCTCGAAACCTGGGTGAAGGCGAACCATGAAGTAACAAATGGTTCCAGATATAAAGGTGATCATTATCAAGAATGGCATTGCAGAGATTGTGTTGCTAATGACAAAAGCAGTCACACCATAGTGACCATTCAGCCGTTCTCTTTGGAACACCTACAAATTAAAATTAGAATATCAGAAATGTTTTTATTAGAAAATTTATAAAAAAGAAGAGAAAACACCCACCTTCATATCTTCTACAAAAGAAGGAAACCCGCCAATTGACATGAAAGTGACAAAACCAAAGACAAAAGAGGCACATGAACCTCTCGCCTGTTCCAGAAAGAGTTAACCTTCAGATTATTGTGCTTATTAGAACCACAAATATTAGACAGTAATTAAACAGAGGGCAGAAGGCAGAAACAGTACCAGGATTGAATTGTAACCAGTCCCCACATTCAAGTAGATAGTTCCAATGCAGATGGTAACCACTATGTAAATCACAAGCCTAAGCCAGTAATATCCAAAGTCTCTTGACATATTGATGAATGAACGTTTGGTTAAAGTAAAAGCCTGCCTCAAGAAACTAGCCTGACTTCCTCCTGAATCTAGCACAGTTCCTTTCTGTAACAATATAATGAACAAATATAAACATGGTAATTATTGGTATCCACATAAAGGGAGCTACTAAATTAATTAATCATAAACGAAACAACACTTACAACTTTTGATATCTCCTCAACTTTTTCTCTTGCAGCATAACAGTACTGAGAAGTACGGTAGTAGTCAATTAGAGTTCGTATGGCTTCAGCTGTTGTTATCTTCTCCAAAGGATCTTCACTTGCCTCAAACTGAATAGAAAACGAAGTTTTAGGTAGAATTAGCTAGTGAAACAATTCCAACATAAACATTAATTATATCCTACAGTACTATATATGCATATTATGTATAGCAAGTACACTCAGGAAATTGGCAAAATGAAATAGAACTAATTCCAAGCTCATCCTAATAATTCCCTACTATATACAAGCTCATGACGGTATTTGTTGTGATTCAAGAAATCCTTCAACAATGTATTAATTCTTTCAATAGAACATTCGAAGAATCAATTGCTTGGAATGATATATCTTTGAAAATAGTAAATTAAAATAAAAAATGATTTTTGATACAAAAAAAGACGAGTCCTACATATTTAAATTCCAACAGATTAAGAAAAAGGAAGCTGTGATACCCGCAGTTTCATGGACCCCTTCAAGGTGGCCTTCACTTTGTCAAAGTCAGAATTGATGCATCTCAGAAAATGATCAGAGGGGTTTCTCAAAGCGGGGCAAGGAAAACCAGCTTGTGCAAAGAACTGCCAACGCCAATGGAATGTGAATCAAATTAATATATATATATATATATATAGCAGGAATAATTTCTTTCTTTCTTAATTAGTAATAGTAAAATTACCTCATATGCCTCTGAAGCCTGACCAAAATAAACAGTTTTGCCTCCTGAAAGCAAGTACAATCTATCAAAAAGCTCAAACACTTCACTACTAGGCTGGTGAATTGAAGCTATAACAGTCCTTCCATCTCTAGATAGACCACGTAATGTCTGAGTCACAAAGAAAGCCGAAGCACTGCCACACCAATTCAATAGTTATAAGTTAGAAAACAAACAGAACAATACAAAATTATCATTTAGAAGAAAAAAATATATAAATATGCATTAACCTGTCAAGTCCGCTGGTTGGTTCATCAAGAAAGAGCAATCTAGGCCTCATAAGGATTTCAAGAGCGATACTGACTCTTCTCTTTTCCCCTCCACTGATCCCTCGCAAATGCCAATTTCCAATAACTGTATCTGCACAATCTTGAAGACCCATTTCTATTATGGTACTCTCCACCAAAGCCCGCTTCTCCGACCGACGCATCTTATCAGGGAGACGTAGTCTAGCTGAATACCATATTGTTTCTCTCACCGTTAGAGTTCCAATCAAGTTGTCATCTTGTGTCACATACGCCTAATATACAAATTATATCAGTTGGATATAATTAAAACTATATATATATTCTCAGTTTCACGACAATTAATTTAGTTATAATATCTTATTAAGTTGCAATCATCAAATTTTAATTAATAATGAAATAAAAATACTAGATAGTCTTGTCTAAAAAAATACTAGCTAGTCTAGTGTAGTACTCACTGCAGTTCCGAAAGAGAGCTTGGTCTTACGACCATTAAGCAGAATGGTCCCAGAAAGGAAAGCATTGGCAGCAAGGCGACTAGAGAGAGCATCAAGCAGAGTGGATTTGCCAGAGCCAGAAGGTCCCATAAGGGCAGTGAGAGATCCTGGTTCAGCATACCCAGTCAGTCCTTCCAAAACCTTTTGTGTCTCCCCGTTGCTGAGGCTCACCATCACAGTTAGATCCTTCCATGTAAGCCTCGCCGAAACATCCCCAACGAATTCTGTGTTGGTCTTTTCTCTCCATATAGTCTCGCTTAGAGGACTCAATCCTGCTACCACCATCCCCTTTCCTGTCGGTTTGCTCGACTCTATCTCCATCATTACGTGATTCGCCGAGTTCCTCATCTTAATTATTATATATTTTTGAAATCTAGATTAATTGTAGGTAACAGACCATGTAAGGAACAGAATGAGAAGAGAAGATATATATATATACAGAGAACAGGAGAAAGTTGTGAGAATGGAGAAACGAGTAATGTATGAGTTTTGACCGAGAGAGAATATAAAAAATTAGGTAGTAATTAGAAGAAGAAGAAAAATCCCATGCAGGCCGAGTTGGGTTGGCAAACACAATTTTCTGCTTCTGCTCCTACTTGTTTTGTGATTGTGAAGAAACAAAATAGAAGAAAGATAGAAAGATGAATGGATGATGAAATTACAGCTTTCTTCATATTCTCCATTTAATGGGTTCTGGCGGACGTTGTTAGCGGCATTTAATACAAAGACCAACCCTCATTAAACTCGCGGCCCCATTGAGTTTTTGACACCAACACTCTTGGGCAACTGTCGCTTTGACATGACATATATATTTAACTAACTTTTTTTTTTTTTTTTTATATATATATATATATACTACTATTCTTTTTCAATATTATTATTCAGCTAATTATAATACTACACTTAGTTATAACATAACATGCTTCTTGCATTCTCACGTGCGCAGTGCAAATACTACTTAATTATCCTTTATAATTTAGAGCTTATTTTCGCACATGTAAACACTGAATATCCAACTGGTCCATTTAATGGTAGTAGTTTGGAGTAGGAAATTAGGAATGGCTTGTCATACCATGCATAATACCACCCACAGTTGCTGAGTTGCCCCACTCGCCCACTCATACCCCCTTTCTCCGCGCTTCATCTTCTCTCTCTCTCTCTCTCAAATTCAAGGAATTATTCAGTACATCATGCACTCACATTAAGATAATTATAGGTAATAGCGAATCACGTCTCTTTATATTACGGGAATGATAATATATTGCAATATATAATTAATAAAAAATATGAATCAAAATGTTATTATTTAAACATGTAATAAAATATTTTTTTTTATATATTAATATATAAACATTTTTAATTACCAAAAAAAAATTGTCTATATATTTTTCAATTAGAATAATAAAATAAATTATGATCATTTATGTATATAATATAACAAAGTTAAACATTCTAAATTGTATATATTGTCTTATTCTTTTATATGTAATTAAATTTATATCAAATTGTCTAGTAATACCCTTTTCATTATATATGGTGTATTAGTCTTAGGGGTGTGCAATATTCGGTTTTAACCGAATAATCGAACTGAATTGAATAATCGGTTCGGTTCAATTTTGAAAATAATCGATTTGATTTTGATTTTTAATTTTAAAATTTTAAGTTATTGTAGTTCGGTTCGATTTTCAGTAAAAAAAAATTGAATAAACCGAACCGAACTGAATTTATTAAAATAAATTTATTTTTATATTTTTATATTTAAACAACTTGATTTTTTTTATTAAAATAATATTATATTTTTATGTATAACTTTTAAAATAATCAATAAATTTTATTTTATTAAAATAATATAATATTTTTATGTATAACTTTTTAATTTTATTTTGAATTAATTATATATTTTTAATATTAAATTGCAAAATATTGAAGTATTGATAGAATAAAATTGAAAAAATAAATTGTCAAATTTAATAATCTTTTCTAATTATAGTTTTTTTTAATTTAATTTTTTTTCTTTTTAAAAATTAGGAGAAAAAAATTTAACAAACCGAACTAATTTTTTGGTTCTGTTTGATTCAATTTTACTTGTTATTCGATCAGTTCGATTTTTTATAGTGAAAATTTCAGTTTGTTCGATTTGACTAATTCAGTTCGGTTCAGAAACCGAACCGATCGATGCTCATCTCTAGTCTAATGGTAAAGTGAAATTACTTTAAAAGTGGACGCAAAGTTTGAATTTCACTAAAATTAAATTTCCCTTCTCAAAGGTCCAAAAAGAAAATATAAATGATCAATTAATTGACAATAAAATATTTCTCTATTTTATTATATAATATTTGTTTCATGATATTTTTAACAAAAAATGCTTGATATGTTTTAAATCTTTAAAAAAATTATAACAATTATTTAAGTCATACCCATTAACATTTTTATTTCTTTTAAGTTGGTACTTTAGAATTTTAGTTAGCTACAAATGAAACTTTCAATTGATTTTTTTTAATTATCTTATTTATTTATTTATAATATATAGACGGACTTTTCTTTCTAGCTAATACTAAGAACTTTTTTTATAATTATTAATAAATGAGTTTAAAATTATAAATAGACTAACTAGTTATTTTAACCAATTAAAACATATTTAATTAGACTTCCACCAACCCAACTAAATTTTTTTAATTTTTAACTAAAAGATATTTTTTTTAGGAAGCAACTCATTAAGAATTTTTTTTTTTTATAGAAAAAAAGGCTTGCGGGGCGAATAATGATAATTGTTAATTTTTTTTTAATAATATATACTACTTAGTGGAGGTTTTCAAATATATTGAGACGATTGTCGTCTCTAACCCCTTTAGGAATCTGCTACTGATTATAACTTATATTTATACAAGATGAATCTCATTTCAATGTGAATAAAGATGCACTATTTCCTAATATACTAGATGGATGTTTTAATTTTTCCCTAAAACTCTCTATTTTGTATTTTTCTTTTCATGTACAAGTTACAACACAACTTTTAATACTATTTCTTTTCTTATTATTATAACTTGTGATAGGGATTACTTTGTTTTTATTTAAAAATATATATGATTAATTTATTTGCATGCATAATACATATGGATATAGTCCTAGCTAATATATATTAATTAATTTTTCTTCTTGGAACAAATATAGACTTTAAATGACAATCATTGGAAATCAAATATTATTATAGTAAATTTATGAAATATTGAATTTAAAGCTATTCTTTGATATTATAATTTATCCTTAAACTAATATTTTTTTTAAAAACTTATTGAGCTGCAGAAATCAGATGGTGCACTTGGGTATTTCAGCTGGGCTGACACCCTTTTAGCACCAATATCATTAAATTACGCCAACTATTTATTAATAATAAGAAAAGAGATACAAACAATAATAGCCAATGAGGCTTACAAAAAATTGAGATAAAAAACTAAGAAACAAATCTATAATTTGGTAAACAATAACCATCATACTCAACCAAAGAGTAACAAAAGGACAAGGGTGGCTCCACTAAGTAGAAGTAGAAGAACGAAGAGCATGACTAGCTATAGCATCAGTTACCATATTACCCTCACGATAGATATGAGAAACAATAAAATTCATCTGATCCATCAAATTAAGACACTTCATCCATTTAGCACGCCATTTCCATGGAACATCCAATGACTTTGATTTAATGGCATTAACCACATAAATAGAATCACTCTCAAAGCCAAATATTACGCCAACCCAAAAACCATACTTCCTGAATGCCAATAATAACAACAACCAATTCCACTTCCTAAGTATAGCAAACGCCTAACGGGACAAAATAACAACGATGAACAAATCCCCGATAAGTTCTAAAAACACCAACTGCACCCGAGATTCCTAGAGCACCACTAGCGGCACCATCAGTGTTTAACTTCAACCATCCCGGCATAGGAGGCTTCCAAATGACTTCAATGACTCGTTGAGGATGACAGGGTAAATGAGAAGCACTAAGGCTACGAAGAATATAAAGATCAAACACCGTATTACGGTAAGCACCCACCTCATGAAAACTAACTTCCGTAAGGCTGGACTATATCGTTCGAAGAGCTTCTCCTAAAACTAGAGGATGATCTTGAAATGCACACTAATTTCGAAGCTTCCATAACACCCAAAACACATGAATAATGCCAGCATGCCAATAGGCTTGAATTTGCGAACTAAAGGATTTATCCCTTACAAAAATAAATAATGTAAGAAGTGAAGAGCTTCTATCCAGCTTAACTCCAAAAAACATCTCCAAAGTTGACAAACCGAGCTCACAAATGGACAATCAACAAATATGTGAGCTGCTGTTTCATAAGATCCATTACACAATCTGCATGACGAAACCAACACCATCCCACATTTGCGCAAATTGTCATCAATGGGCAATTTGTTATGAAACAAATGCCAATATAAAGTGAAACGAGAAGGTGGTACATAAGAACACCAAATCTCCTTGCTCCACCGAATATGAGTAACATTTCCCCGAAAATACTGAAGAGTCATCTTACATTTTAAATTCCCATAATATGAACCAGTCCAAACCAAATTATCCAAAGTCCCAAAGGATAAATTATCAATATTAGTTATGAGCTATGGAAAAGAATCACGAAAAGCACGTGAAAAATGCCATATGTTGTCATAATAGAAATCACAAATTATAGTAGAGAGTTTTCTACGTAAATTCAAAGGAATGTTTAATTTCTCTAAAATCTTGTAACCCAACCAATTTGCATGCTAAAAATTTAAAGTAGACTGGGGTAAAATAATCAAGAATGCTTCATGATCTAAAGCTGAAAACAACCCCTTTAAGGATTGCCAAATTGACGATATAAGAAAAGCTTGTATGGTGAGCCCCAACATTGCAAAAATATCTTACGCAAAAATTTAAAAACAAAGGAGTCTTGCATTTTCAGCTTCCAAACAAGCTTATATAGAAGAGCTTTATTAAAAAGAGCTAATCATTTTATACCTAAGCCACTATAATGAATAAGAATGCAACAAGCCGACCATGGAACCACAAGAGATTTTCTTTTTGTAATGCAACTAGTCCATAGAAAATTCCTTATGGCCTTCTCCATTGAAGAAAGAAGGACTTTTGGCCACTTATAAACATAAAAAGAATGAACAAATGATCCCTAAATAACCGAATTAATAATATTAATACGACCAGCCATCGACAACAATTTCCCCTTCCAAGAATCAAGTTTCAAAAGAATTTTATTAGCTAGAGATTGCAAGTATTTATGTTGTGGAGCATCAACAAAGAGTGGAACACCCAAATAAACAAAAGAAAGCAAACCTCGTTTTAAACCCAAAATATTGCACAATCTATTGTGAGGCATCGCCAGAGCACCGGTCCGATCCGCTAAAGGGAATCAAAATGCTCATTTGGGAAAGAACTCACGATGAAGTCCTCGAGCTTAGATTGATTGATTTTGAAAATTGATTTAGAGTCACCACCTTAATTTTATTTTGATTGGGAAAAAGATTAAGGAAAAATCCTAAATTGACTCCATTTAAAATCTCAAAGGAAAAAGATCACTAGCCTCGAAACCAAAGAGGATTCGGGGACTAGGTTTTCAATTCATTTTAATTAGTTTGACATTTAATAAAGTTGTGACTTAAAATTAATTTCATGAATTATGTACAATATAACAAATGAATGATTATGTAAATAAATGAAATAAGAAAGAAATAAAAGAAAGAGAAAGATAAGTTAAAGTTACAACAACAATCCAAATTAGAGGATACCTCTTCGAGACTTTATGGGTTTTAGGGAAGTCATACATTCCCCAAACTAATCCTACTAAAATCAATATAATAAACTAAAATAATTTAAATTAAAGTGAAGAAGGTGATGGGGGGGAGAAGTTGGTTAGTTTTAGTTGGATTCAATGTTTGGACCAAGCATAACTGCGTATCCCTTTAAATGAAAATCAGAACCTACGCAGTTCTCCCTGGGGTTTGTTTAGTCAAACCACTTTATCATGTTTTGATTGATTGATTTAGGGAGTGTTGGATTAATTAATTAACCTAATTGATTTACCAAGTTGAATTAATTAATATTAATTAACTAACAACTTAGGTGAACCAATTTAATTAACTAATTAAAAGAGAATCCCAAGGAAGGAAAAATAAATTAAATAAATGAAGAAAACGAAAAGAGAGAGGAAAAGAAGCTTACCTTGCACTTTCACGGCTTTGAGATGGAGAAGACTTACCTCGGTCGACGACGGACTTGTCTCGAATGGCAGGAAACTTTTGACTTAACGAGTCAGCTCGGGAAGTTTCAACCCAATTTGCTTTGTAAAACAAAAATAAAAACAAAATAAAATTTTAAATTAGGGAGCTCATTCCTTGGTGGACAAAACTTATGAGGATGTTTCGCTTGATGCAAAGGCTAATCAAGCAAACCAAGAGGTTAAGTGAAGAATAATGAGTGGAAGGTCCCCTATATATAGGGTGAAGGCTGGGGAAAAGTTTCATACACTTCCGATGTGGGATACGGTGCAAAAAAGGATGTGTTACGACCCATCTTTAGAGTCGCGACAGTTCTAGGGCATGGGTAACCGCAAGGGCACCAAATACCCATAGAACCCATGAACTTAGACAATTAATTAACAGTTTAGCAGTATAACAGCTGAATGTTTAATACATTCACTCACAAGTAGCCCAAGAACACAACCTGCATAAAAATATACACTTCCAATAAACCAATCTCATAACCTCACTTCACTTCAACCATTCCACAGAACCTCCCATACTCAACTTCATAGTTTTAACATATATTTACGCTTGGAAAACTAACATTTTGTATATGCATACATAAACATGATTCTTGAACATACTAGATTTATATATACATTTTTATACATAAAAAAATAAGTTTAATACTTTATAATTTCTATTTAACACCTATACACAATTGGAGCATCTAGATAAAACATCTTCAAGATAGTAGATTATACATTATCTTGAGGTTCTTCGATGGAGAAAAAGATCGAGGAAGACTGTCAACACTTATCTTAAACCTGGAAAATTTAGGGGAGCGGGGTGAGTATAAAACTCAGTGAATAAATAATATATATTATGTATGTAAAGATGTAATCATGAAGTAGTATTTTAGAAACTTGTGCCTTCAGTTGAAAACTTGAAATTATAAAAC
>CATKHJ010023176.1:0-13669 GCA_949750685.1 Vernicia montana | reverse complement strand
ATTTTAAAAAAAGGATTAATTAGTTAATTAAAATTGATTTTTAATTAACTAATTAATTAGAGAGAGAAACTAATTATAGAAAGAGAGAGAGAGGAAACAATTTGGAAAATTCACAAATTGTTTTGGTGTGTTTTGAAGTGAAATGGAGTAGGGTATTTATAGGAAAAATGGGGGGGGTAGAAAAAGACCAAAAAGGAGTCCAAAAAGCAGAAAAAGGAAAGGTAAATTTGGAATTTCACAAGAAGGAGGGGAAAAGGGTCTGCAGGTACGGGCTGCCGCCGGTGCCTCCGGCGGCTAAAAAAGTGTCCCCGGCGGCGCGCCGAGCTGCTGGCTTGACTGGGTCCGCTTCGGCTTTTCGGGTCACCTGGGTCAATTTTCGGGACATCCGGGTCAGTTTTCGGGTCTTTCTGGTTCAATTTTTGAAGGTTCCGGATTAGTTTTTTGGCTATTCTGGAGTCTGAAAAATTATCGGTCAGTATCGATGAATCCAAAATTAATTATCGGACTTATTGGCAGTCAATTTAGGGGAAAATTTGATCGTTTTCGAAAAGGTGCTGTCTGGTACAGAAAGTTTGGTCGAGATCAGAAAATTGTCAATCTCCTTTATAATATTATGCATGAAAATCCATTTTTTCGAGGGGGCGCTGCCCCCTTGACCCATGCCGGCTAACCGGCTAGCGGGACCGCCGTACCGGCTCTGCATAGCGCACGAAATTTAGCAGGTGTCAAGATGCGGCAGTATCCTAGGGGTGCAAAATTGAGGGTTCACAGAGGATAACAACACTTGCTTTCCTTTCTTGGCCAAAACACAATTCCTTGCTCGTTAAGCATCTCAAAGGACACTCTTGAACGAAAAAGATGACTTGTCCTAGTACCAGCAATACCCCAAGTCCTACACACTCTTAACAATCACCTCCTCCGCCTACAAACACTCAAACTCCTCCAGCCATAGACCTAAATGCATCTTTGCAGTTTTTGAACACATTGATCACACGACTGGCCTCTTCAGGTCCTAGTAATGCTCCCCCTACCGCCTCAAATTATAATCTAACCCCTGCACTACAACTTCTAAACACCCTCACCTTAGCCATCCAGATCACTCAACAATAACAACAAACACCTCTAGGTCAGACTGTAAGCATTGTTTTTGAGACAACTAGGAGGGAGACAACGAGACGGATGACTTTTGAGAATCAAGTAGGGGAAGACCCTATGCCGGTGGAAGATCAAATGGTGGTTAGAGCAATAAAAGGAAGAGTGAGATCCGAAGTAGCACGAGTAGGAGAGGGAGACCTACCCATAAAAGAAGAAGAAGATGTGGAAGTACCTCCACTTGGGATGAAACTTGTGTATAGACATGGTAGAGAAGGGTATGATAGAAAAGATCAACGTTTGCGTCATCACGATAGAGATGATGTCGAACGAGGAAGTAGGAAAAATAGTAGGAGGAGAGATAGATCTAGAGAGAGGGATGATCTAAGGAGACAGTCTAGAAAAAGGGACGTAGGGATGGTGAGTCTTAATCTGGTTCTTCTTCACATCGAAAAGATCAGGGAGGACAAGAAATGGCTAATGAAGGAGAAGAAATTGAGATGAGAAAGAAGCTTGAAAAGTTTCTGGAAGAATTTAATCCAGAGGGAAACAAAAAGAGGATAGATAAAAGTCTCAAGCTGGCCCTGAAGTTGCCTTTTGTTAAATCTATTAGCGAGTATCGTATGCCTGGCAAGTTTAAGCCACCTTCATTGAAGAAATACAATGGTGAAGCAGACCTAAGGGTCCACGTCATGGATTACAAACATGCTGTAAAGCTCCAAACCATGAGTGATGAAGTGTTATGCCGAGAATTAGAAGCTCATTGGAAGGGGTGGAAACTAGGTGGTTTGACTTGTTGGAAGAAGAAAGCATTGGCTCTTTTGGCCAACTGGCTACAACATTCATGCATCGCTTTTCCTCGAGCATTCCAATGGAAAGAAAAACCCAATACCTGGAATCTATGACACAGAGAGAGAACGAGCCTTTGAGAGACTACATGGCTCATTTCAACAGAGAAGCATTGAAGGTCACTCAGCTCGATCAAACAAGAGCAATCGAAGCCTTGTAGAATGGGACTTCTCATACAGACTATTTTAAGGCATTGTGCCGATATGCTCCTCGCACTTTAGAGGAAGCAATGGGCATCATTCAGAAATATATCAGGCAAGATGATGCACTTGCCTTTAGTAAGTTCTCAAAGAGAAGAAAAGTAGAGATGATCCCAAAATAAGAAACGAAGTCGAAGAAAGGGAGGAAAGAAAGAAGAAGTAGCATGAGGAAATAAGCCACTTGGAAGTAGAAGGGGTGGCCGAGGCCAAGGAAGCAGAGCTCCTCTTGACTTTGATGTGAGCAAGTTCACACCTTTGAACACAAGTCCAGCTAAAGTATTTGCCACATTTAAAGATCAAAATATTTGGGCTCGACCTAAGCCCATGATTGCTCCACCAGAGAGAAGAAATAGAAGTAAGTTATGCCTCTTTCACAATACCCATGGACATAATACAAATGATTGTAGACAGTTGATGGAAGAAATAGAAAGGCTGATCAATCAAGGCTACTTGGGGAAGTTTGTGAAAAAGGATGGTGGAGAAAGAGTTGGAACTAGCAAAAACAGAGGAAAGCAACCAATGAATGATGGTTATGCTGTCCATTGCATTACTGGAGGGCCTAATAAAGTTACAACTAGCAGCAATAAGGCGAAAGCCTTAGCAAGAAGAAGAGAAGAGTCTAAATATATACTGCAACAGGTCGAAGACAAAGATAGAAAGACCTGATGGGAGTTGGCTTCGCACTCTACATTCAGATCCTTTGATCATTCAGGCCGTTATTGCTAATTATGTGGTGAAAAGAATCTTGGTCGATGAAGCAAGTTCAGTCAACTTGTTAACGATTGACACCTACTCTAAAATGGGATTTAAAGAGAACGATTTGAAAGATGTAGGTAGCCCAATTCGCACTTTAGACGAAACAGAAGTTCCATTTACAAGAGTGGCGAAGCTACCTTTCACCATTGGGACCACTCCTGACAGTGTAACAGTAATAGCTACATTTGTGGTGATAAAAGTGAAGCTAGCCTACAATACCTTGCTTGGCAGACCACTACTATACGAGCTCGATGCCTCTACCAACATAAGACATTTGAGAATGATGATTCATAAGCCAGAAGGAGGTGAATTCTGTTTATATGAAACTCAGGAGCGAAGTGAGTCCAAGCAGGAAAGGAAAAAAAATGAAGAGTAACTCAGCCATGGTACAAGTTGAGGAGGTAGCAGTAGTCGAAGCAGCTACCTATATCCCAAAGCAGCGAACTGAACCGGTGGAAAGGTTGGAGAAATTCCCAGTGAAAGAAGAAGAGCCAGAAAAGTTTCTTTTGATCAATTCCTCTTTGGAAGAAGATCAAAAGGTACAAGCTTATGAATTCCTGAAGGAGAATGTCTCCAATTTTGCCTGGACTTCGGCTGAGATGGGGGGAGTGAGCCCTGAGGTGATGACTCATCAGTTAAATGTAGATCCTACCCGTAAACCAATCAAACAAAAAAAAATGTGCTTCGGCCTAGAGCGACAAGCAATAATTAAGCAGGAAGTGGATAAGCTAACAAAAGCAGGGTTCATAAGGGAAGTCCAATATCTAGATTGGTTAGCAAATGTTGTGCTGGTAAAAAAAGTGAATGGAACCTACAAAATACTTATGGACTTTACAGACTTGAACAAGGCATGTCCTAAGGATTCCTTCCCTCTACCTATGATAGATAAATTGGTGGACTCAACAACTGGATATGGGTATTTGTCCTCCCTTGATGCAAAGTAGGGATACTATCATATCAAAAATGTTGGAGTTGCATATCAATGCCTCGTGAATAAAATGTTCAAAGAGCAGTTGGACAAGAACCTGGAGGCATATATAGATGACATGATAGTGAAAAGTAAGAGATTTGAAGATCACATCCATGACCTAGCTGAAGTGCTAAGGGTAATGAATGAGTATGGGATGAAACTCAACCTTGAGAAGTGTGCCCTCTTTATTCAGGGGGGAAAATTTCTTGGGTGTATGGTTGGTAAGAAGAGAATAAAGCCGAATCCTGATAAGGTTAAAGCTATCTTGGATATGGCAGCCCCGCAAATATTGATAGGGCGAATAGCTGTACTGAGTGTATTCATGTCCAAGTCAACTGAGAAGTATCTTCCTTTCTTCAAAAAGCTGAGAAAGTCTCAGATCTTCGAATAGACAGAAGAGTGCGAAGCTGCATTTGGGGAATTGAAAAACTTCCTAAGTTCAAAGTATATTCTAAGTAGACCTTTGCCAGGCGAAGAAGTCTTGATCTATTTATCTACTTTGAACTATGCAATTAGTTCAGTTCTAATCAGGGAAGAAGGATTAGTTCAAAAGCCTATATATTACTTCAGCAAAGTCCTTTAAGGAACAGAGCTAAATTACTTGCTAATAGAAAAGATAGCATATACCTTACTCCTCTCCGCTAGAAAATTTAAAGCGTATCTGCAAGCTCATCAAGGAGTAGTGGTAACAGACCAACCTTTGCAGAGAATATTACACAGACCAGAAACATCGGAAAGAATTCTTTGCTGGTCAATAGAGTTTGGGCAACACGGATTACAATACAGGTCAAAATCAGCAATTAAAGCTCAAGCATTAGCAGATTTCATATATGAATGTTCCTTCGACTCTGAAAAGAAACCTGGAGAAGAAAATCTCAAAAGAACGCCTGAATCCAAACAATTACTATCAAAATCTAAGTTAAGTTGGGAATTGTTTATGGATGGTGCAAGTAGTAGAAAAGATAGTGGTGTGGGCATAGTACTAAAGAGCGCTAAGGGATTCTTGCTGGAATATGCCCTAGGGCTAAAGTTTGAAACCACTAACAATATTGCTGAATACGAGGCAATCAAGGATTACTTCTTTCATATTGCCTCCGCCTAGAAGAATTGACATTCTATAGTGACTCCTAATTGGTGGTGGGACAGATAGAAGGGGAGTTTGAAGCTAAAAAGATAAATATGGCCAAATATTTGCAGAAGACAAAGGCCATAATTCAAAAGATCAAAAGCAGATGAGTGAAGCTGCAGTTTCAGAAAATTCCAAGGGGAGAAAACTTTAAAGCTAATAATCTTAGCAAACTGGCGGCTGCCCATCTAGTCGAACTACCTCAAAGAATATTTATGGGAACTCTGGCTTTCTCTAGTATCTAAGAAGAAGCTGAGGTAATAGAAATAAACAAAGAGTCATGTTGGCTAAACCCCATCAAAACATTTTTGGAGAAGGGCGAACTGCCTGAAGATGTGAGAGAAGCCAAGAAAATCAAACATCAAAGTGCTCATTTCTCCTTACACAATGGGATCCTTTATAAGTGAGCATATTTCCTTCCTTGGCTAAGATGTTTGAGGCCAAGTGAGGCTAAATATGCCCTTAACGAGATACATGATGGTTCCTGTGGAATGCACATTGGGGGGAAGATGTTAGCAGCAAAGGAGATCAGACAAGTATACTACTAGCCAAGAATGAAGAATGAAGTTATGGCTTTCGTCAGAAAATGCCCCTCATGCCAGAAGTTTGATAGTGGCAAGCATGTTCCAGTAACATATCAAATGCCTATATTTAGTCCTTGGCCCTTTGCTAAGTGAAGGACGGATATAGTGAGACTATTTCCCATTGCTTCAGGGCAGAGGAAGTTCCTTCTGGTAGTAGTGAAATATTTTTCCAAATGGGTTGAAGCAGAACCACTAGCCACCATCACCACCAACAAAGTTATTAACTTCTTATGGAGAAATGTTGTATGCAGGTTTGGCGTTCCATACCAGCTCATCAGTGACAATGGAAAGCAGTTCGACAATGCCAAAGTGTGAGCCTTCTATTCAGGGCTCCACATCAGACAAAACTTATTGTCTGTTGCCCATCCACAAACAAATGGCCAGACAGAGGTGACTAATCGAACAATCTTACAAGGACTGAAGCGAAGACTGGATGGATGTGGCCGAAGCTAGGCAAACGAACTACATCATGTGTTGTGGGCATACAGAACAACTCCAAGACAACCAACTGGAGAAAAACCTTTCTGTCTTACCTATGGAACCAAAGCAATTATTCCTATTGATATAGGCCTACCTAGTGGCAAAGTTAATTATTGTGGAGAAAAAAAGAATGGCCAAGCCAGGAGAATAGACCTGGACCTCATCGAAGAACTCAGAGAAATAGCTAGCATCCGAATGGCAGCTTACAAACAACAGGATGCCAATTACTTTAATAGAAAAGTTAAAAGTCGGGTGTTCGTCGAAGGGGATTTGGTCATGAGATTTTTTGAGGCCATTGGGAAACGTAAAGGTACAGGCAAGCTAGCACCAACTTGAAAAGGACCATTCAAAGTGCAAAAAGTCATAGGACCAGGCACATACAAGCTTATAACCATGGAAGATGGCGAAGTTCCTCACACTTGGAACATTTAACACCTGAAGATATATTACCAATAAAAATCAATAAAAGAAGCAGTTTTCACAAGAATAGCTAAACTTTCTTTGAAAGAATAAATTTTAAGCGCATATGAAAAAGAAGCTGTTGGGATAAGCTTAAAAGAGGAAAGTAAAGGCAACAAGCCAATTATGATGAGAACTCCAGGCTAAATCCCACCAGGCGAAAGACCTGGTAAATCCAGGCGAAAGACTTGGTAAATTTAGGCGAAAGACCTAATAAATCTAGGCGAAAGTCCTAGTAAATCTAGGCAAAATACCTAATAAATCCAGGCAAAATTCCTAGTAAATCTAGGCGAAAGTCCTACTAAATCTAGGTGAAAGACTTGGTAAATCCAAGTGAAAGTCCTAATAAGTCTAGGTGAAAGACCTGGTAAATCCAAGCGAAAGACCTATTGAATCCAGGCAAGAAAGACCTAGCAAGGCTTTAGGCGAAGAATACTTGTGAATCCAAACTAAGAAAGAAAAAACAACTTTCTAAGAGAAAACAATGTTTCATTCAAACGACGAACTACCCAGGCGAAGAGCCCAAGTGAAACTCTTCCAGATGATGAGATATCAAAAATGCTTGGCAGAAAAAGACTCTTGAAAAGAGTTGACACAAAGTGTCTGGAAAAAGACTCTTTCCACTTTGATGGAGAGGAGAAGAGTAAAGTCTACATAGTGTAAAAGTCAAAAGCACAACACCATTCAAGCAACAAGTCATCAAGCACAATTTTAAATGATCGTACAGTGCATGCAAAAAATAGTTATGTTCATTTTATTTCATGTAAATCTAAGTGGTACAAAAATTGTATTATATATATATATATATATATATATATATATATATATATAAAGAAGAAAAAACAAAATCAATTCTCAATTGGAGGAGGATCCACTGAAGGAGGATCTATTGAAGGAAGATCTACACTAAGGCTCACGGCAGCTGTCGAAGTGTCTAGCTCAGTTGAAGAAGGAACAAGATCAACCAGAGAGACAGAAAAAATAGGCTCGACCATTTAACCTTCGCCTTCATCACCAAGCTCGCTGTCGCACTCCAACTCCGATAAAGGGGAAGATGCCCCTGCTAATTCCTTTTCCCAAGCAAGGAAGTCTTTTGGTTCAGGCACATCTTCCCCACCTTTATTAAAAGTTTCATTGGATGAGGAGAAGTCAGGGACAAAAGGCTCTTCATCAATCTCCATCTTGGGCACCTTTTACAAGACACCTAGGAAGAAGACCGCTGCATCATGAAGAGCGCTATTATAATATTGCGCAATGGCCTTATAAGAATGATAAGTGATGATTTGGTCAAAGCTTTCAAAGTCCAAAAAGTCCCTAACAACTTTTTTCTTAGCCTTTTTAAACTACCTTTGCTGCTCCTCTGCAACTTGAACTATCTTCAAGGCCTGATCATAGGAGTAGGAAGACACTCTAAGCTCCTTCTGGGCTTTATCAAGCTCACGACAGAGAACGAAAAGCTCCACCTCTTTAGTAAGCTCTTCACTGTGCTTCCTTGATTCATCTAGCTTTGCAGCAAGCTCAAAACGAACTTGTCCTTCTTTGCAATTATCTTATCCTTGTTAACCAAGGACAAGTCCCGTTCACCCAATGCAGATCAAAACGCCTCCACTTCGACTTCAGCTTTTTGACGGGCTTCGCCATCTGTTTTAAACTGAGCCTCCATATTGGCTCTCTCATTCTCCAACGAAACACCCCTTTGCTTTTCCTCTTCCAATGCCGACCTCGTAGCATGAAACTCCGCTTCCAACTTCAGACAGGCTTCTTGCCTCTCCTCTGTAGCTTTTCTGGCAGCATCATAATGGTCTTCCAAGAGACCAAGCTGAGTGCGGAGCTTTCTAAAATCTGAAACCGCCTATTATTTACAAAGATAAATGAAAGTTACTGGTCAGTTGAACTCAAGAAACAGTAAACCAAGAAAAATAATAAAGAAAGCACATACCCCCTCAAGCACTTTTTCTTGCTTCGCTAGGGCGTCCGCAGCATATTTCAACAGAGGAGTGGAGCAGGTTGAAGAAAGGACAGAGGCACTGCCGGAATCACTAGTAAAGGAGCTCCAATAGTCACCTCCTCAGGAGGGGGAAGGTCATTCCTAATGGAACCTTCACTTCCCTCAATCATAGGAAGATCCCTTTTAATAGTGTCAACTTACTCCTCAACTCTTTGCCTTTTAGACGGAGGCTTAGAAGACAAAGAAGTGGCTGCCGATAATGAAGTTAGCGAAGCTGCCTTCTTCTTCCTCTCAGCCAAGAATTCTTGAATTGTTAATTTCTTCTTAGGCAGCTTGGTGGGAGGAGAAGTTGTCTTTGCTGCTGCAGTCTGGTTTCCCAAATCAGACCCTAAAGCAACGGTTAACTCAACCATAGGCTTCGAAGAAAGAAATGATGAAGTTAGCAGAGGCTTTAAGGGAGTAGGAGCGATAACTAGCTCTGCTAGACCTGCAAAAATGAGAAGGAAATATTAGCAACCCTAATATAAATGTGAAGACATGCTAAAAATGACAGATAAAGTAAATTGCCTTATAAGGCTAGCTACTCCTCTTCAACCGGTTCCTTTCCAGGAGAGGGATAAAGTTGATGGAGTGTGATTAAATCAGGCGAAGAGATCCTCTTCGCCGCATACTTCTCCCAAGTAATTATTTCTAAAGTAGTAGGAGGTCTTTCGGCTTTGACACTCTTCGGCCACTTCAATTTATTACTCCTAGGAATGCGAGGATCAAATCGACTAAAGGTTTTCAATTTTAAAGGTGATGGGGATGAGAAGGTAGCAGAATTTTCAGTCATACCTGTTACAGGCTCTGGCAAGTCTAGTTCATTGACCAACGAAGCCAATATGACATTGAATGCTTCGTCGTCAGTTATGTCCTCTAGTTGCGTCTCTAAGTCTCCCAGTTTCTTAGCAGCTTTGGAACTATGAGAAAAAGCCTCCAGCACGTTTGTGGAAGGAGGCCCCTTCCTCCTTCTGAACCGGCATCATCATCCCCTTCCCTTTGTTAGCAAGAGGAAGGAAAGAAGGGGAAGGAGGTGGAATATCTCCGCTAGGAAGCCTGATTAATATTCTCGGGTGAACAGTGACAGGGTAAGGCGCCTCAACCCTTTCAGCAACATGAACTGTAGGGTCAGAGGCCTTGACGAGTCTTCGCCTTACAATATGTACCTCTGCCTTTCCTTAAGGTTGTTCAACCCAAGTCTGCTTAGCTTGCTTGTCAGAGCCCTTAGCTGGTGGGGGGCTAAAGTTGGCCTCAATTCGTACTCTCAACCTTCCCGTAAAGGGATCCATGACTGGTATCTCGGAGGCAGGAATGTAGGCCCTGGAAGATACCCCAACAGTCATTTTCAGAACATCCTGATAATGTTCAGGATTCTTCACCTTCACTGCAAATATAAAACAAGCGAAGATTAAAAACAATGTAAATATCAACAACTTCAATACAGATATACTAGCAAAGATCTATAAATAAAGATATACCTCGGATGTCCATGAGGCACACTCTTGGGGTAGGGTTTCCTTCAAAATCCCTTAGATGTATGGTGGACCCCATATTCTCCGCATCATACACGTACCTCTTATGAATGAGAGTCCTCAGGTCTTACTTTTCATTATTAGTTAATAACTCAGGCCATTCACTTAGGCCTTCGACTGGTAGCAGCAAATGATTAGGAAACCTGAAGCCCAATGATCTGGAACCAAAATTGTCAATGATCTCAATTACTCTAAACTTCCTCTTTCAGTCTTTCACCTTCTTGTCCTTACCTATAAAAAGTCCTCAAAGGGGTCTTGCAGAAGTCATGTACACACCAAGAGACCCCTGAGCACTTAGGAGTCTGAAGAAGCACTGGAAGAGACGTGCAGAAGAGTGAACTCCATATGCGAAGCACAAGATTTCGAAGCAATCCATGTCCTGATAGAATTGAGAGTTAACATCATTGGATTCACTTAGAAGTAATTGAAGCATTCCACCATTAATTAAGTAGAAGGGAATAAGAGACCAGCCTCCAGTTGATGGTAGAAAATAATATAGTGACCCAGATCCTTGGGAAGTACAGCGTTTGGGTTACCTGAGTAAAATCTCTCATGAGACTGTACGAGGAAAAAGATGAAGTGATCATTATAATCCAGATTGTTACTAAATGTAGCAAATTCGCTCGCTCGGCCGAGAGGCTTAATTTCTCCCCACACTTGATTAAGGATGTCCTGGAATTGAGCATCACTCACTCTATCTCTCCTGGAGTATGTATCTCTCTTGGGAGCCATTGAAAGAGAATTTCTGAAAGGTTGAGGGAGTAATGGAAACAAGAAGAAATTTCAAATACAAGGGAAGCAAATAGGAGCTCTAAAGTGATAAGCTGAAGGGTTTATATAGGGGAATAAGTCTTTACCAACTGTCACACCATAATGAGGAAAAGATCAAAAGGCAGTTATCATTTGAAATTCCCTTGAAAGTCGCTCCAGTACACTGCCACGTAGACACGCCTATACTTGAAGGGACGTGCATTTAATGTATCACTCCTTTAGCTATCAAAGGCATTAAATGAGTCAGAAACGTTTTGACTTGCCTCACGTGGTGGCTTTGAGCGAGAGAAGTCTACCTATCTACACTTTTTCATTTAGGCAAAGCTGCGTTATTAATTCTACTTTGCCCTTTGCAAAGTTGATGGAGTCACTTCGACTAATCAAAGCTATCCCGCTATTCAAATTGTTTGGCCAATAACAGAACCAGTTACAAGTAAAGAGAAATATGCCATTGGGCAAAATTGGACAAAGAACAAAGTGTTTCCTATTGAGGCTTCATCAATGATCTTTTCCTTAAAGAAATAGGGGGCCTCTGATGAGGGACAAAAATCGTTCATAAATTAATGGGCTCAAAGGTAATATAAGCCCACTATGACACAAGATCACAATCGGCAGAGAAATATTGAAGAACCAAGGAAAGGCCTATAAAGGGCAAGCCCAAGGGATCAGTCCCCAAGGCATCAGGCAAAGATACCTCTTCTCCCTTCATCACAATAATGAAGCTGAGGTCACAAAGTACAAACGTTAGCCTACTTTTTTCAGGAGAAAGTCGTGCTTATGCAGTGTACCCATGCGTATTGACACACCGACTGCCTGCTACTTGATAAAAGACAGGTCCAGACCTTAGCTTTCAGTGCCTATGTACCAACCCCACTAAGTAGGAGACATTCCTTATTTTCCTCAACTGCCCTTTACACCTAATGGGCCAAGGCATATAACAGGGAAGGAGGAACCTCAAAAAAATGTAGATTGAACTCTGCATATTTCTCATCTCTTTTCTTGCACTAAAAGCTTTTAAGTTATATTGCCTAAGAAGAAACAACTTCTTTCTCAGGTAGCTAACAGGCTTACCTTTACTGACTTAATCGTCGGAGATTTTTCGCCAGGCAAAAAACATGGCCCACCTGACTATATTTCATCTTTGCAGGCTCATCAGGTCGAGGCCCAACAACTGAGATCCAGCCCATACTATATAATTTGATCTAGCTCTGATCAATAAGATTTTAGATATGATATAAAATAAATAAGTTGTCACAATGTTTTTTCGAAGGAAAGATGGCCGCGAAAGGATGGCAAAAAAAATGAAAATGAAAATAAAAATTCATGTAAAATGGAGTCTCCACCTCTTATCCTAACATTCTATTAATTGTAATTTTTACCATAAAACAATGAATGTATTGTGCTATAATGTCCCTCTTGAAAAAGAGTATTTGATGAATATGCCATAATGGATTGTTAGCTCTTATAATCGTTAGATTTTATATAATCAAGAGCACAAGTTCTTATATCAATTGTTAATCCCTATATGGCAATGCTCCTAGAGGGGGTGAATAGGGGATTGAAATTTTCTAATGCAATCACACCCTAAATGCACTATACTATGAAATTCAATGCAATCAGTAAATAGAGGAAAGAGTTCGAGAAATCTTAGCCCGTTTTTATAGTGGTTCAGAGGAAACTATTCTTCTATGTCCATTTATCCTAAATCCTAGATTTAGGGTTCCACTAATTCGGGTTTGCGCCCATAAGCTCTTACACTTATAGTTGATTTGGGATTTTGCCCTTTACACTAGATTTTTTGAGATTTTGCCCAACGGTTAAGCAAATACAAGGATTTTGAGGTTTAATGTCTCTTAAGACTTACAAAGGCTATTACAAAGGTAAGAGTTTAAGGTTAATAACTTTACAAAGAGTGAACACAAAGAATATGAGAGTAATCACAATGTGTTCTAAAACAGAGCAATAGAAGAATTTAAATTTGGAGCTTGATATTCACTTAGAAGCACTTTGAATTAGTTAATCTTCACTTAAAAACATCACCCATATAATATAGATCTTCAATTTAGATTCAAAAATGTGGATGTTCTAAAGTGAAAATGACAGATATCTGCTTTCACGTCATCTTTAACGACTAATTTTTTTTTTTTGCAGATTTTGCTTGAAAGAAACAGGTAACGTCCGTTATACTGAGGTAACGGTCATCACAGAATAGTTGTAACGTTGGTGAGCTTTCTATTAACAGGAGTAACTTTAGTCTCGAGTCAATTCCATCATTTCTTCTTTCATATGATAACGGTCGTTACTGAATGGTAACTCCTATTACTATCGTGCTGGTAACAAAGTGAATGACCAGTAACACTCGTGAATTTTGTCTCTATCTCAAATTTTTGAAATTTAATTTAAGCATAACGAGGGTAACAGGTTAATAACGACCATTATGCCTTGCAAACTGCAAATGCTTAAAAAACAAAAATCAAATAATTTTTTAATTAAACTTACCAAATTTTGATATCATCAAATATACATAGGATAACATATATGAAAATTAAAAATATTTGCATACATGTCTTTTAAAATGATTATTTTATTTTTAAGTGGGTGTTTAAAAGCTACCTAACAATTTTTTATTTGCAATAATTAGATCAATCTTCTTGGTAAAATAAATAAAACAACAATTTATAAGCATTAAGATGAGTTGTTAATTCCAAAATTTTCATTTTAATTTTTTTTCTCATCAACTACTAATTTGAATTTAAGTAATATTTAAATTATTTATAAAAAAATATTACTAATAAAAATAATTTTTATATAATTATTGTATTATAATTTATAAAAATAATAAATAATTATTAAAATATTATAA
>CATKHJ010023174.1:0-37441 GCA_949750685.1 Vernicia montana | reverse complement strand
GAAGACTTGAATGAAATTGTCATTTAACCAAAAAGGATATAATGGGCATTTTCATTATTGTCTTAAAGTCAAATAAAGCAACTCAATTTCAAGTTGTCTTCTTTTAGCTAAAGCAAAAGTTGTAAAGCTATAAAGGGAAATTTGATGATTGTGTTGTGTCGAGATTAATCACTATTTATCTTCTTCTTCAAGAAAGGTTTTAGAGTTGAGAGAAAAAGAAAATAAAAGAAGCGTTCTTCACTTTTCCTTGTTCTTCATTTCTAATCATTTGTTCTTTGTGAAAGAACAAAAGTTTTTTGAAAAGACTTGAGTAATCCATAGCAAACGAAAAGAAATCCAAACACTCTTAGTTTGCCTAAGGAAGTTGTTGATTCCATTTGGACATCCAAAGAGAGGGAATCAATTAATCCAAGGAAACCAAAGAGAGCTTGATAAAGAAAGCTTGGTGTGGAATTTCTAGAGGCTTCACACTTGGGGAGCTCAAGGAAAAGCAAATATCAAAGTTCTTAGCTTCAAGAGGTAATTGGATTACCACTTGCTCTTTCTTTTCTTTATATATGTGTTTTACATATTAATTAAAAAGATTGCTTGAATGTTTATTGGACACAACAATGGGGTGTTGTGAAATTTTTGAAATGTTCGAGATTTCACCCACCGAACAGCTTCTGCTGCGCTTACGCCCAATAATCCTTCAGCCTTGTGCTATATTGGCCTTCTTTGAAAGGAGACTTTGATGTTCCTGCCATAACAATCGTTAGCTCTTAAAATCATAGGATTTTTATGAAATGCAAAAGCACAAGCTCTGATACCAAATGTTGTCCCAAGTTTGGCAATCCTAAAGGGGGGTGAATAGAATTATTAAAAATTCTAAAGCAAATAAACACCCTATATGCAAATAAGTTCCAATTTTAAATAAATAAACAAAAGAAATTGAGTTAGAGAAAGCTTAGCCAAGGTTTATAGTGGTTCGGAGCACAATCAACTCTCCTACGTCCACTTCTCCTAAATCAAACTTATTTAGGGTTTTACTAATCAATCGGGATTACACCCAAAGCTTTACAAGCTTAGTTCTTCGGGATTTCGCCCTTTACAATAGATTTCACGGGATTTCACCCTATTCACTCAAGATATAATAATTTTTGTGTTTGGAGTCTCACAAGACTTGGATACAAGCTAGAATAATGATTACAATGAAATGCACTAGCTTTGATTAAAGAACACACAAAGAAAAAAACAAGATTGGCTTGGTGTTCAAAAATAGAGTATGATATTCAAAGAAGCTTTTTGATATAAATAGCAATTGATTTTCACTTGGCAAGAGTTCTAATCTTCTTTTGAATCTTCTTGTATTTATAGGGATATTTAAATATGATTGTTGGTCACGGATCCAAAAGAAATCTGTTGTTTCCTAATTTTCTTCAACTTCCCTCCAACTTCCAACGGCTATATTTTTTATGATCTGCGCTCTTTGAACGTGTGTTCACATGCTTGAACGTGCGTTCAAGTTTTCTTGAATCGGCGATTCAAAGTTCTGAAGGCTCGTGCAAGATCATTCTGTGAGAACTTGAAAATTTTCATATTTCCATGATGAACGTGCATTCATCTACTTGAACTGCGTTCAAGTACATGAACATACATTTCAAAAGCTTGAAGGCTCGTTCAACAGCATTCTGTGTAACTTGTACTTTTTGTGCACACACATGAACGTGCGTTCATATTCTTGAACGTACGTTCATATCCTGAAATAGATTTTAACAAGCTTTGATCAATGTTAAATAATTATTTATGAACATATAAGTATAGTATGAACATATATAGAGTAATTTCATCAATTTTGCTAAGTTTTGTAAATCAAAACATATAATAGGTCAACACCATCTTCCTAAAATCACCTTTCAGACAACCAATCATTGGTTCAAGGTATCTAGTTTTGCATAAACACCTTTTTGCTTAGGGTCTAGATTACCTATCATGGTCATCACTCAAAAATATGACAGATTTGTCAAACCTTCCTAAGACAGGCTTAGGAGCCCACCAAAGAATCATTTCGCAACATACAAGCCACTTTGTTCCAAGATCATTACATGCAAGTTGCATTCATAAAATACACAGAGCAAACCCATGAATTCACCCTCTTGCATCCATGCAATCATCCACTACATGCATCATCAAGTTAAACAAAAGGTCCATGAATCCCAAAATATGCATACATAAACATGCATCATCTATACGCAAACATACATGCATGTACGGTTATCCGCAGTCATACACCATCATGCATAAGCTGAGATAATGGCCTCTCCTCCTCAGAGTTGACTGACATCTTTTCAAAACTGACCAGTATCTTCTCAAAGCTGACCGACAAAACTGACCAAAACCCTCTCAAATCAGATACCCTTCCTGACCCTGACCATGGTAACAATCTTTCACCCGATTCTGACCGCGGTACCATTTTGACTATGCTTCCAAGCTAAGCAGTCGTCCTTCACCCAATTCTGACAACGGTACCATTGTGCCTTCGCTTCCAAGCTAAGTAGTCATCCTCCTCCCGATCAATTAAAACTACTCGAGCTGACTCGCCATAGGCCGAGGCTCTCCTCTTTTCAAAATGTCTCGAGCTGACTCGCCTTAGGTCGAGGCTCTCCCTTTACTAGAGTCTTTTCAAAATCTCTTAAGCCGACTCGCCACAGGTCGAGGCTCTTCTATTTTCAGAATTTCTCGAGCCGACTCGCCATAGGCCGAGGCTCTTCTCTTTTCAGAACTTCTCGAGCTGACTTGCCATAAGCCGAGGCTCCCCTCATACCAAAATCTTTTCAAAACTTCTCAAGCTGACTCGCCATAGGTCGAGGCTCTCCCTCATACTAGAATCTTTTCAAAACTTCTTAAGCCGACTCGCCAAAGGTCGAGGCTCTCCTTTCACCAAAATTATCTTATCAAAATCAATCATTCACCCAGAAATGTCTAGAAGCGATCATCTAGACATCCCTCTGGTTCTTTCCCCTGCCTTTTTATCCAAGTCAGCTCCATCCTTCACCCAAAAATATCTAGCCTCTAGCCTAGATATCTCTTTGGTTCCTCTTTCCACTTCCATTTATCAGTCAAATCCCACTCATAAATGTTTAGTAACAATTGCTTAAACATCAATGTGGTTCTTTTTGCCGTCTTCCTTTTCAACCATCCCTCTCACCCAAACATGTCCCAGTCCTGACCTAGACATCACTTTGGTTTCTTATACCATCCCTTTTCAACCATCCCTCTTACCCAAACATGTCCAAGTACTGGCCTAGACATTACTTTGGTTTATTATACCATCCCTTCTCCTGGGTTCACCATCATCAAAATCACTTTACGAACAAGATAATTTTGATAAGGGGGCAACTGTGAACCCTCAATTTAGCACCGCCAAAATTATTTCTAAACTCTCCAAAGTTAACCGGAATATTTTTCTATCCAAACTGACACATTTTCGATCATGACCGGACTTTCTGTACCAGACAACACTTTCTCAAAACTGATCGGATTTTTCCCAAAACTGACTTCTGAACTATCAGATAATTAATTTCGGATCCACCACTACTGACCGGTAATTTTTCAGACTTCATAATACCCCAAAAACTAACCTGGAAGACCCGAAAACTGAAAAAGCCTGCAAATCAAACCCTATAGCATGTTGTCTGCTAGAGTCCTTGGCGGATCCGCAGGAATCCACGGAGGATCCGCCAAGGATCCCAGCGGCTGCCTCCGGGGAGGCCGGAGGATCCTCCAGGCGGAGCCTCTACCCATCGATTAAATCCTAATTTATATATGATATAAGTTGAGAAGGATTAAATTGATTAAGACTATCGATAAATAAATGGAATTAATTTTGAGCTTAAGAAATAACACTAAATAGCTAAAACTCATATGTGATATGGAGATAGCTTATTTAGGGGTTAAATGATTTAACTAACACTAAAGCCCATATAATGGATTCAGGGGTTAGAGATTTTCAACAACACTAAGACTCAGGTGATGAGTTTAGGGGTTGGAGAAAATAAATAACACTAAAATATGAATTGGGTTTAGGGATTAGGAATCTTGAAATGACCATAAAGCCCATTTGATGAGTTTTAGGGGTTAGAGAAAATCCATAACCCTAAAACCCATAAGATGAGTTTAGGGGTTAGAGAATTTCCACTGTGCTCAAGATGGTAATTTCCACTTTTAGGCTTAAATGAAATAGTCATTAAACCTAACGGGTAAAATGGATTTTTTCATGTTTTCCCTAAAAGTCAACAAAGCATTTCAATTTCATTTTGTCTTCTTAATAGCTAACAATTGTTGGATAGCTATAAAAGGGAAATGATGATTGTTTTGCTAGGGTTAATGAATCTCACCTATTCATCATCTTGTTCAAGAAAGCTAGCTTAGAGATTAAGACTTGAGAGAGAAAAGAAAAGAAGAAGAGTTCTTCATATTTCTTGATCTTCATTTCTAATCCTTTGTTCTTTGTGAAAGAACAAAAGTTTCTTGAAAAGAAAAGTTCTATCCATAGCAAACAAAAAGAAATCAAAACACCAAAGGTTTGCCAAAGGAAGATCTTGATTTCATTTGGACTACCAAAGAGAGGAAATCAAGAACAACTAAGGAAACCAAAGGTAGTTTGAAAGAGAAAGCTTGGTATGGAAATTCTAGAGGCTTCACACTTGGGAAGCTCAAAGAAAAGTAAAGATTCAAAGTTCTTCGCTTTAAGAGGTAATTCAATTACCACTTGTTCTTTCTTTTCTTACATATGTGTTTTACACATTAATTAAAGATGATTGCTTGAAAGTTTATTGGACATAAAGATGGGTGTTGTGAAATTTTAAATTGTTTGAAATTTCACCCACCATGCAGCTTCCGCTTAATTTGGGCCCATTATTCCTTCATATATATGAAATGTTAGTTTTCCTAGCATGAATATGTGATAAGACTATGAAGTTGAGCATGGGAGGTTCTGAAATTGAATTGATTGTATTGATGTGAGGATATAAGGTTGGATATTGGAAGTGCATGTTTTTATGCAGGTTGAGATATTGGGCATGTTTGAATTATGAATATGTTCTATGTTTAGCTGTTATGTTGTTAAATGTTATTTAAATGATTAAGTGCATAGGTTCTACAGGTTTTTGATACTGTTATAGTTACCCATGCCCTAGGACCATTACGATTCTAAAGATGGGTCGTGACACATATTATGTTAAAATATTACATTCTCACTGAGTATATCTTAGCCTTTAGTGGTTTATAATTTTTCAAGAAATACTGGAGGTCAAGCAAGGTAATTCTCAAGCTTCATTTATCCGCTTGGAGTTTCCTTTGAAAAAAAGGTTATCTTGATTTCAGAATCATAATGTTATTGTATCTTGAAGAATTAAGTCTAGAACTCCGTGGTCATTATGGTTCATAATACTTATTGTTGAATATTATAGATTGCTAATTATGGTTTGTAATCATATTATAATGACATCGAATATAATGAATGACAACTGCTAAGAGTGAATGATGATAGGCACTATGAATGCTAATAGTATTGGAGTATTGTTAGTATACCTTGGGTATCTTTCTTATATATGTTAAATATATGAATATTGATTTACAAGTTATGATTCTGGATGTATGTTCATTGTATAATGTGTTTAATATAGCATAGAATAAAGGGTTCTATGGTTTAGGTAACCTTATGTATCCCTATGTCCTAGGACCGTCACATCTCAAAGACGGGATGTGACATTCTCGAGCTCTTTTCTCTTCAAAATTACTTGAAATTCTGATTTGCAAGATGGGCAAATCAGGCATGCTTCAAATTTCTCAACTTTCTTATGAAAATCTCCAGCCTTCTTTTCCTCCAATAACCAAACCTTTTATTGTTCAGTCTGCACCATAGGCTTCTTACCTTCAGCCTTTGATTGGAGGTCAATCTTTTCTTTTGGCCGAACTATTGGGTTCAGCTGCATTTCTCCAGACCCAAGTATTTTGATGATAGTAGTATTAATCTCGGCAACATTAGTAGAACCCTTAGGAAAAGGATTTGTTTCGATCAAAGGGGCCTTTGCTTTTGTCGGGAATGCCAACCTTTCCTCTTGGATTGCCTTCTGAATCACATTCCTGAAAACAATGCAATTGTTGGTGCTATGCTTGAAGAAGTTGTGCCATTTATAGTATTCTTTTTTGGCCCTTTCCTCCACAGGTGAAATGACGTTTCTAACTGATTGAGTGATCTGATTGTCCTTGAGTAGACAGTAAAAAATGACATCGGCTTTATTGAGGTAAAAAGAATACTCATTGGCAATCTTGCTAGAGTCCACTAGTTTCTTTTTGAATGCCAAAGGTTTGTTCAAGGCCGAGCATTCATAAGACTATTTTTAGCTCGGCCAGACACACTTCCTCATCAAAGTCTGAGGCATCCTCTTGTACTATTGATACCTTTAAAGGATCTCGGTAGTAGGTGCCCCTGGATGAAGATTTATTTTGATCCTTTTTCCTTTAAAAGCCGCTCATAACCATTCACTCGGTCCAGCAAGTCATAAAAGTCCTTAAATATGTGGCCTTTAAAATGCTCTCGAATTACAATGTTCATGCCAATAAATGCAAGACTTCCTAATTCGAGCTTTGAGATGTTAACATGGCAGTAAGCCTTCATCTTTCTAAACCGAGCCACATACTTTTCAGTTGATTCTCTTAGCATCTGGTAAGCCTTTGCTAGGTTGATCAAAGTGATAGCAGGGGGAGTTTGGTAGAACTCTGTGTGAAATTTCTTTTCCATCTGAGTCCAAGTGGTGATAGAATCTGCCCTAAGATTTTTGTACCAAGTAAAGGGTGTTTTAGTTAGAGAATTACCGCAAAGCCGGAGCTTGAGAGAATCCTCGACTGACGCTTCCCCATATTGAGTGGTGAACCTGGAGATATGTTCAACAGTGCTTGAGTTGTCCTCCCTAGAAAACATAATAAACTCAAGGATTTTTTTTTATCCCCTAGGGAATGGATATACTCAGTCTGTCTAATTGGGATAAGGCTTACGATAAATAGGCCGAGCATTATCTCTGAAATCCACTCCCATCCTTCTGAAAGCCCTCATCATGTCATTGTTTATCGGCTAATTATTCTTGCAATCATCCCGACTTATGTCCGATTCAACTCTATCATCAAACTCTTAATTATCATACCACTGATTTGGCTTCCTTTCATTCTTTTGGCAATATTCGGGCTCATGAGCCACTTGTCATCATGTCTAAGGTTTGCTCTATAATCATTACCAAATGGGGGATTATTACCTTGACTAGCTCAACCAACTCACCCTTGCTCTTTATGCTCCTCATAGCTCTCTCGGTCAGCTCTCTGCAACAAGTTAACTTCACCATACCTAGGTTCATTCCTTCAGTTATCAGGAGCATGCCTTCTGAGCTAGTCGGCAAAATTCCTTCTCCTGGCATTCCTTCCTTCCATGAATTTGGAGAAATAAGTCAAGGCCATTGTGAAGCGATCCAAGGATCAGTCAATTGATCATTGTATTGTCTATTTCTCATCTACCATGGGTCTCAAAACCATAGTGATCTGCTTGACCATCCCCATGTAAAGATCATTATTGACCCGAGATACCCCATCAACTATGGCCCTTTGGTCAGCCGTACTAAGAGTAAGCGGTCATGGAGGGACAAGCTGTCTATTGTAATTAGGATCCCTGGTTCTAGAATTATCACCCTCGGGAGAACCTTCTCAGCTAAAAGTTCATTGCTTTGCATGAATCCCCACATTTAGTGGCCACTGCATCCTTCTAAACTGCGCGGCCAGGGTTACTAGGTTCAGGGTAGTAGTCTCGGGATCTTGAGCTTCTACTCGATTTTGCTTGTTGATATTATGAGCTCCAGTTCCCTCGGCGAATATCATATCGCCGACTTTCTTTATCTGGCTGCCGAGCACTTCCATTGTTGCAGAAGTCGAGGTCTTACTGTTATCCCCAATTTTGGCTGTCTTGGTAATTCAGCCTTCATTTCTGGTGTTCGACATATTCCTGATTAAGAGGGTCCCATTGGACGTGCCAAAAAGATGTTTGCTCTAAAAATAATTAACCTAATAGATTAATTAATTCAAAACTAAATCTTTAGATTGTTTTAATTAGGGTTCCTATTTCAGTACTGTCAACCCACCAGATTCAATTATATTTTTAGTATTTTTTATATTAATTCGAACAGTAAAAGTAACCTAAATCTGCAGTATATAGGCGTCAGAGTGCCGTCAATGTCAGTCTAGGGATTTGTGCAAAAAGGGAAAAAATAACCTGAAATTACTATATCTAGGAGTCCGGTGCCATTAAATGTCACTTCAGGGATCTGATATATAGACTTGAAACCGTCAATCAAAGGTTGAATATGTAGGTAGTAGCTATCAATTCGAGAATAATGACCACACAAAGCAATTTTGAGAGAATTTGGTTTTGTATTGAATTGAGTGATAAAAAACATACAGAGGTATTTACAAGACTATTAATAGAGAAATAGAGGGACATAAAAGTAAACTAAAAAAATAGTCAAAAAAAACTCTAATCCTAATCTAGCGAAAATACAAGGCAAATGAGCTCACTATGTATATCTGGGCCCAATTAGTATACTGACACTATTTACAGGGCCTGTCCCAATTATTTAATCAAATAAGAAACTGGGCCAAATGATTGATTTTTGGGCCGACGTCAATAAAAATCATTATAAATATACATATTGAAGAAAAATACATAAACAAACTCAAATCTCATTCTTACATAAAAGAAACATTTTACAACTTAAAATTGTTTAATAAATATCTCTTTTCAATATTCGTTTAAAACAATATAAAACTCGTATAATATTATTCTCATTTGCTTATAATAATGATATATATACATTTACTTTAATCTAATTTAACTTACAAATAATCATCTATAATTAAAATAAAATTAGCGATGGATATAAATCCATCTCAACACATCCATAGAATCTCATAATGATTTAAATTATAAATTTTAACATTGAAAACATATAAAATATATGCAAGGTACTTATTTTTTGAGTATTTAAAATACCAAACTAAATCGATAGAAGAGCGTTCTAGGCTTACTGGAGTCAAATTTCGACAAACTATCTTCGAAACCGCAATGTATGTGTGGAATGCAGGTTACTGTCTGATCGGAGTCACAGTGGCAAGTGGGTTCCACTCACCGGTGACCAGCTGATCGACAGTGGCAGATGGGGGTGAAATTCACAATAACTTGTAGTTCATGAGCCGTTGATTCCAAAACTACCAACAGTGTAGCTCCACTCTCCTTAGATTTGCTGAAAAATGCCTCAAAAGTCGTGGAGACCGAAATCTTCTCTCTTCAATTCTGGGAGCTCCCGACGTCCTTACTAGTCAGGGTTGGTGTCAAAATGCTCCTGTCATCACAAGCTTTAAAACGATGCTAAGCTTGCTCGGAAACATGGCCGGAATTGTCTGGAATCATGGCGAGAACTTTTGTCGGCGGTAAGCACTCTAACTGCTTTGGGTGACGCATGCGGTAGCTTCCGATGGTCGTTGGTGATGAGTTTGAAGGTGTTTAGGTCGTCGGAAGCTGGGCTACGCAATGGTGGAGGCAATGACGCAAAACAATGGGCGGAGGTCTGGTGATCGGAGCTTAGTTGACTCTCTCTCTCTCTCTCATGTCTGAAATCGAGCTTCTGCCTGTTATAGGGGGACAGCCATCTGATTGGTTGCTTCCTCCAATCAAATGAGCTGGAAATAAATATATACAAAAATAAGTTTTTTTTAATAATTAATATATAATGCAAAGAGTTAAAATAACAAGAAACCAAATGGTTTTGGTGGTTAACATCAAGCTTAAGCATCCTTTGGTCAAGAGTTTGAATCACAGGACTTACTCATTTGTAAATATATTTTATGCAAAAAATTATTATTTTTACTTTAAAATAATTCTTTTTCTTTTAAGGAAATTTATAATAAACCAAATAAAATTTTAATTAACTATTTTCATAAAAATGTTTCCTTGACCTTAAATACATATATCATTTTAAAATTTAAATATAAAACTATAAATAAAAAATATTTCAAAATCATAATAATCCAAAATTTTAATAAAAATGAAAATTTTAAATATAAATATAGCAAATGTAATTAAATAATTATATTTTCTTATAAAATAAGATTTTAAAAATAAATGAAAATTCAAGTTATTACACTCCGATTTGACAAGGCGATTTGACTTCCTCCTCCAAGTTAAAAAAAAAAAAATCAAGGTATAACACATTTTCCTTTTTTCTTTAAGGTAAAACACATTCATCAAAAATCACAAAATATGATAAATCAAAGATAAAATAAATAAACTCTCCATTGCAAAATGAAAAAACTATATGAATTTTAATTCTCATTTGAAGGGATACACAAACACACTTGTTCTAAGAGGCAAATCCAAACTAAAATGATCATCTCTTCCAATCACCTTCTCATTTTAAGTAATGTGTGACTTTCCTAGTACTCATAAAGACTATAGAAAATATCCCCCTACTTCTATGGTTTGGATATAATCTTTCTTTTTATTTGTAATGCATTGTTATAAATTTGCCATCCATCTTATAAATGTCATTTCATAATTTATATGTCATGCCATCTTATTTGTTCATGAAATAATTTTCATAGAGTTATTTTTATATTAATAGCCAAATATCTTTTAATGAACTGAAAACCTATTTCCAAATCCTTTTTGATTTTGAAAGACTAGTGCATTTTCCTACGAGATGATTTTAATGGAGTTAATTTATGGATTTTTTCCTTATATTTTTCCAAGATAAAAATAAATTAAAGTGGCAATTCCCAAACTCATATTCAAAGTTAAAGAAATAATTTGTTAAATAAAGTGATAGCTGCTTCTAGGAGTGAGCAAACGATTGATTCGGTCTAAAATCGAATTGAACTGAAACAACTTAAAAATTGAAACTTATGTTTTTGTCCCACCAAACTAAACCGAACCGATCCGATCCTAAAATGAAAATCGAATCGAAACAAACCAAAAAGTTTAATTCAATTCGATTCGATTAGTCAGTTAGGACTCAATTGAACTTTTTTTTTCCCCCTAAATTTATACTCAAATTTCATGGTGGGTCTTTTTTTTTTTTTTTTTTTTTTGATATAAAATTCAAATACTAATTTTGGTTTTGCAGCCTTTTCATAAGGAAATAGAAAAAATAAAATTATATAATTCTCATAGCCCATCACTTTAGAGATGAAAATGAAATCGAAATGCAAGTTCTAAAATAAAATTTTAAAGTTTTAATTTATTTATTTAATAAATATATATATACATATATACTTCGGTCGGTTCAATTTTAATCGAATTTTTTTGACAAAAATAAACCGAATTGAACCAATCAGTGGTTCGATTTTTCAATTTCAGTTTAATTTTGCTCACCCCTAGCTGCTTCATTTGTGAGATCAAACTCAAATGAACATTCTGATTCCTAACAGACCAGATCGATATTCAAGCAAAACCTCACAAAAAGCCTATAAAATGGTTGGTTGATCATATAAGTTGATAGACCAAGTATCTCTCATTGAAGTACTTTGAATACATTATATTATACCAATGGACGTGTCCTGCAATGCACAACCATGGCAGCTTCGCTGCACATTATACATCTACTGCTTAAAATGCAAACCTTCTAAATCATATACTATATCTATTTTGATTCTGCAACTAAATTTGTATTGTGCAATCAGTTTTATTTGTAACCAACTATAGATTATGCTCTATTAAAACAGAAATTCTACTTTGTCGCCAAGAAACTCATGCATATCGGCGGATGAATTTTGGCTAATGCAAGGATGGATGAAGGGAGAATCCACAGCCCATCTCCACAGATCAAGCCAGAGGCCACTGCAGGAATCATCAAACCTGCCTTTCTGCTGTTTAGCTTGTACCATGCAAACACTATCAGACTTCCCACACTCATATCAATTGCAAAATACGCCCCGACAAGGAAAGGCACTGCCATAGCCATTGGAAGAGGGATCCATTTTCCAACTTTTTTAGGGGATAGATCCCTTATCAAATTGGCTAGAATAGCAAAGGCAAAAAACCCATAACAAAGCTGCAAGCAGTGCCGGGGAAGGGCTGAGAATCCTTCAACACCAAGAATTGCCATGTTCCTATAGATTATAGCATATGGAGCTTTATACTCTCCGTCAGGGTTCCCCACATCAAAAGCCTTGTAGAAGAGAAAGAATGTAAGGGGAGCTACAACACAACCTATTGCAGTCCCAATGGCCTGGCTAAGAAGCATCGTCCTAGGAGAAGTGAGAGTCAGATGGCCAGTCTTAAAATCATGCATCAAATCAGAAGAAATAGAAACAATGGATTTAATCAGGCCACAGCCTACAAGTCCTGCCACAACACCATTATTTTTTCCAGCCAAGGCTGCAAGTACAAAAAGAGCCACCTTCCCATAGTTATAGGCCATATTCATGTCAGTCAGACCAGCACCATATGCATTGCAGAAGCTAAGAGATGGAGCAAGAATGTAGGCAACAACTACATAGTACCACTTTAGCTCAGGAAACATGAGAGGGATTACAATGATGGAGATGATGGAGAAGATGGTGTACCCTAAACATGCAACCCACATTGGAATGGTCTCTCTCATGAAAACTTCGTTTCTCCGAAGATCATCAAGAGCTTCATTCTTCTTATCTGAAACTGCATTTAGAATATCGAAGTTAAGAATGTTAAGCTTGCCCTACGAAGCATAGACACAAACATTGAACATGTTTATGGCACGATATAGATATGAGACATTTATGAGACAACACCACCATGGGACACATGTAATGACACAACACAGATATGAAGTGTTCAATACGACACTGACATATGCCGACATGACTATTCTTGTAAAAATTATAACATGACATACGTTAAGTGCTGTGTTCAAGAAGTGTTCAAAATGAAACACACTGGAGTACCCAAAACTAAAATGCTGGTCCCTCATAGTTCTTGTCAGATGAACCCAACATTATTTATAGCTTGTCTCTAAATTAGAGTCACCATTAAGTGCAAACTAATTGCAGCAAGCTAAATCAAGCGCACACCAATTACAATATGTATGGTAAATCATGCTAAAAGGGAGAAGCAGGAAAGCATAAGCAAATTGTTTAAGTTGTTTGGCAGGTCTGCACGATAATAAGGACTGCAATTGGCAATATTGGCACTGAAATAAACAGGACAGGAGCCACAACCAGGATAACATCTAGTACTGACTAACATGTTTTGGGATTGTTATTCTTTGCTTTGGCACAGATGTTACTGGCAGTGAAATAGAGTATCTTCAGAAAATTGTAGAGCCCATCTCCTAGGATTAGAGCGATAGAAATAAAAACCTGCAATAGATATTAAAATATTGACTTTAGCAATCACCACCAATATGAGAGAGGGAGCTTTACTAATGAAGAAATTAGACTAAAATGTCTTAGTGGTGAACCTTGTAACCATTTAGACTCTTCATGCTGCTTTCTCGTAAAGTAGCAGGGAACCAATCTCCTTTAAGCCCACCTATTAGTGGCCACATGACTCCCCAAGAAAGTACCGCACCAAGAAGCAAAGACATATTCACAAGATGGGAACAGATCATTCCTGCTCCAATGTAAGTCATACTGAAATCAAAGTAAAATCTGCAAAATTCAATTCTTTAATCAATCAGATGATAATGGAGAATCACAAGTAGAGCTACAACAAGTAAAAATGTGGAGCACTGACGTGTTTTTCCATGCTTTCAATCCAAATGTTGGGAATTGAACAAATCCACATTTCTCTCCACCAGAGTAAAACCACTGAAAGAAAGCCCAAAGGAAGCTTATTGAAAAGAACTTCATGAACCCATGAACCTGCTTCCTGCAAGGAGGATGCTAACTCGTTTTTATCATTTCAAGCTCAAAATCTAATTCATATTTGATTGGCAGAATTAAGAATAGCAGACATTTACCTAGCAATGTTGTCTCCTTTAGGAGTATGGAACCCATTAATGAGAACTGCAGTAGCAGTTCCACTTGGATAAGTTAATTTGTAGTCTATTATCATGATCTGGTACAACAAAAAATGCATGATGAAAGAGCAATTATAGTTTCACAAGTAAATATTTACCAAAAGCTTGATTTTGTATACAATTAAAGCTCAATGGAAGGTATAAAATTATAATATACTAAACAATAATTCAATCATCAAAGAGGATAGCAAAAACAATAAGGGGAAAAAATTTACCCTTCTAAGAGGAACCAATGCCAGCAACCCAACAAAACTGCTTACAAAGAGGAAACCAGTCATCCAACCAATCCCAGGCTCTTTTGTGCTGCCAGGAGAATTCCCTTGTGTATCAACCCCAGCTTGCTCATATGTCTTCCTGTTCAATCCCAGTAGATAAGACCCAAAACCGCCTGCAATTCCAGAATTGGTACAGATTGAGAAACAAAATACAAAATCACAATTTTCTAAAACAGAAATTTTTTTGGAAAAGGAGTTTAAATCTCCAACCTCCAACAGCAATACTATAACAAGCAACAGCACAAGTCTGAATTATGGTATTCTCTTGTCTAGTGAACGGAGTGGATACAAATCCAGCCATCTGAAGGAACTTAGTCCAAGTTCTGATGAAAACAAAGGCCAGGAGAGCAGCAGAAACATTGAGATTAGGTACTAAACCTGTGGTGAGGTTTAGCTTCATCACTATCACACTGTAAATTATGCCAATGGCCAAGCTGGCTATGACCCCTCTAATTGTGATCTGTTTAGTCCATGGAGCAATTCTTATAACATCCTCCGACTCATTTTTCATCTCTTCCAAGTCCTCTTTCTCAAACTTGTCAATCTCTTTCATTTCTTCTATGTTCATATTTCCCATTTCATTATTCATCATAATATTCTCCCTAAGACAATAAGAAAAAAAAAAGACACTCTTTTAAATTATGGAGTAAAAAGTGCTAAAATATACATATAAAGAAAATCTGAACTTACCTTCAAGTCTTCTTCTTCGTCTTCTTCTTCAGTAGGAAATAGATAACTTTTTCAATATATTAATGACAAATCTCAATCAAACATTAGCCAAATGGACATAACAATTCAAAAACTTGCAAAGAAATGAGAAGTGAAACCCTTTAAAATCAGAGCATAAGGCAGAAATTTATCATCTGACTTCACTTACAAAAAGACCTTCAAAAGAAAACAGACAATAGCCCACAAACCCAATTGGGTCCTTGTATGGAAGGAGAAAACATCAGCCCGGATTGAGCTTTTCAAATACAATCAAGATAAGTATTAAATGCCAGAACAAAAGCAATACCCCAAGTGGGTTTTTGTTAATTAGAATTACATGATACAATTAACTTAAATTAATATCTATATCCTTGGCAAAAAAAATAAATAAATAATATCTATATATAAACAAATTCACTATCTCAATTCTCACCAACCCAATAAACAAATTTGAAGAGTAAAAAAGAACCCATTTTTAGACGTACTACAAAGAAGTACAAAAATAGGTGTTTGTAGTAATTCGCAGTACACAAAATCAATATTTCCAACGACGGAAGCAATAACACATTTGAACACATGTCAGGCCACTAATTTTGATCCCTTCTTCTAATCTAGTTGACTTATCCCACATCCTCTACTTTCTTATCTTACTTCATAACTGATAGGACAAAGACAGGGAAAGCCAAAAGGTGGGTATGAATATGATACACTTCACTTAAAGTAGTGTCTTTTCTTTGCTCAGGCGTGTGGCTTAAACAAGCCTTTTTCTTGGACCAAAACTATAAAAAGAATTCACAAAATTTCCAATGAAGAAAAAGACAGATGCAAAAGAGGAGATTGAATTAGGCAGACAGAGACATATCAGAATCAGAATACTGGTGGGTGGAGACCAGAAAGATTGGTTGCGTAGGGTTTTGATCCAATGGTATAAAATTGTCGCTGACCTCACATGTAGGACCCACGTTTTGGATTTTTTTTTTTTTAACTATTTGGTCTTAAGTTGTGCGGGTGTTTTTTTAATTATTTTTTTAATAACTTGTATTGATGAAAAAAAATAATTTAAGAAATTTTTTAAGATTTGTATATATATTAATTTATATAATTAGTATTAAAATTATTGATAAATTAATTTTTTATTTAAAAATAACATTTTTTTCTTAAAAAATAACTTATATTCATTCTTAAATATTTTATATTTTTAGTTTAATATTTAATCAAACACGACTATTATATTATATAAAATTTCAATTGATTAGTTTAGTTTCGATTTTTATTTAGAATTTAATTATTTTTTATTTAAATTATTCGTAAAGTATATAGTAAATCTTATCATTTTGTATTTATTTATATATCTTGAATCACGTATTTGTGCGATCTCGCCTGAGTACCGGTCCAATCTGCTAAGGAAATCGAAATGCGCTTCGGGAGAAACTTCACGATTGGAACCCACTATGAGTTCGGAAGATTGAATTTTGTATTTTGGCATTATAAAGAGAGTCGCCACTTTAATTTTGTTTGTTTTAATTGGAAAAATTAAAAGAAAACTCAATTTAAATTAACTCCAAAAATATTTATCTTATCCAATTGGAAAAGCAATAATTCACGAGTGACCAAAGAGAGCTTGGGATATGACGGTTCTAGGGTATGAGTAAACTTAAAGCCACCGAAAATCCGTAGAACCCATACTTGCTATCCAATCCAAAATGGTATCATATATAACTATTAACAATCGCGTATATTCAATGCTCAAGATCAGAACTTGCTAAGCATTTACTCACTTCACACTATGATTCCAATTAATTAATTCATGACTACCATTATTCTTATTTATCAAATAACTTGTATATATTTTTTTTCATCATATTGAGATCTATTTTTATAAATCATCCATTATCATTATACAACATTCATTCATAAAATTACATTTCCTTTACACAATTTAGGATAAATATTCTTATTGTCCTATAAATACAAAACATATATCATTTAAACAACTTTTGTCTTCCAATGACTACGAAACAACTAACGAGTTAATTCAAATTTTAACATATACACATATCATTAAAGTATAACCTTTTATATCTATGCGCATAATAAAGTAAGTTTACTTGGTTGCACTGATATCAAGTGAGGAATAATACTAGAGAATCTCTTTGCTATTTTACTGTCTTCCTGTAAAAATTAAGGGAAATGGGTGAATATAAAACCCAGCAAGTAAATAATATACTGTCATAAACTGTGTGGTTTGGTATTCAATGATAACTACAAAAACGTTTAAGATTTATACTTGTATTTGGATCAAATGAAAACAACAGATTCATAACATGAATTATTAAACAAGTGAGACAAAAATCATATGAACATGTGAAGCAATAGACATGTGGATTTCAAATAAAGAGACGTATGAATATAGAAAGTAATCAATATATAATTATGTGAGACAAAGAGTGACCAATAAACATATCACATTGGGAGCATGAATCTTCATATATAGTTTAGCAGAAATTATTACCAATTTATTATGAACTTTATTCACAATTTCCATATAATAAAGTACTGCGGAACCACAGATTTTCAATGATAAATTATAGCACAAGGTTAGCTAGACCTCGTGGCTAGAACATTCAAATACCTCTTAGCAAGGTATAAATTACTGTGCACAGAGTTCGGTGATCCCCTCACCGAAAAAAAAAGAATTTCTGCTATCTATAGGTTGGATTTCAAACACATAGAACAACTTACTTGAAGGAAGTTAATGATAGTTTATAGTTCACAATAACAACTTTCTCAATTTCTCATATTAATTATTCAAATAGCATATCAAGTGAAGTATTATATGATTCCCATATAAAGGGTTTTCAATGACCAACAAATTTCAATAGGGATATTATAGAACGTGTATCAAAAATAATAACGATTCAATTATAGAATTTCAATAACACATTAACGGAATTCAATGGACACGTATAGTATGACTACTCATAATTCAATTAGACTTAGCAATAACTCGTCAAATGAAACTCAATGAGTATGAATAAAAGTTTCAATGAACATAACAAATGGAATTCAATGGACATATGAAGAATCAACAAATGAAAGGAATTTCAGTGATCTCACCATGTAAGATATTGGTGAGTTCACATGAAATGTGTCTATAACAAATGAAAGAATTATCAATTAATAGATGAATTTCAATTACATAGATTTTATCAAAGGAATATTTCATGATTTTGGTGGTTTGCAAAGACTTATATTCAAAAATTTAAAACACATAAGATAACAGTATATTTTTTACTCACGTCCATTAAGCAAATCTCCTTGTATAGACCAATTTATTGATCCTCATTTCTTAATTTTCTTATGCATTTTCATTTTGTCTACACATTGACTATTAATCCTTTTACCTTACCAAATCCTACACATAAAATTCCGATTCAATTTATCAACTAATTAATTCAATCTCTATTGGTTATATTATAATCTAATCTTAAAATTTATTATAAGAATTTAACAATATCTGTCAACTAAATCCTAAATATAATTCCTAAAATTCTATCAAAAATTCGGCAGTATCTCCCCTAAAATTGGACTAATCCCTTAAAAATCAATAATTATTGCAACACAATTAAACAACAAAAACACAATGGTCCAATCCGGATCTCCAATGCAATAAATCTCATTCGTTATTCTAGTTTATAATTCAACTTCACATAACAAGGTTTACAGTAAAATTCATTATTTATTTCTAATTCATATCGTTATTATTTTACTTCGTATATTTATGTTTAATAATAAAAATCATTAAAGTTTTTTATAAAAATATTTCATTTTACTATTCACTTAAAAGTAACGTAAAATATATATAAAATTATATACTCATAATATATAAAGAAATTCTTTATTCATATAATTTCATTTATTATATTAATTATTTGTTTATAATAATATTTATAAAAATACTTTAATTAAATGTAACAAAATACTTGAAACTTATATAACTTATATATATGTATATACATATATACATATATTAAAAGAAATGACATCAATAGTTTAAACTTTCTTGACAATTTAATTTGATTTATTATAATCATATACACAACATATTTATATTAAAAAAAAAACACATACATAACTCTTTTGGTATTTAGTTAAAAAAATAATACATAACTTATTCATTAATAACTATATAATTAAATAACTATATAATTTTATTTATTACTCTAATTATTTACTTATCATAATACTCATGAAATAATTAGAATTTATTTAACTTTTAATTAAAAACAACTTAAAATTCATGTAAAATATAAATTCATAGTATAAGAAGAAATTCATTAACTATATAAATTCTTATTTCACATTAATTAATTATTTATAATAATACTCGTGAAAATACTTTAATTAAATTAAATTATATAATCATATATATATCATCATCATATATTAACAAATATGTAAATTTAAGGAAAATATATAATTAACTCTTTTGTTATTTAATCAAAACGATAATAAATTCATATATAATTATTCTCAATAAATTTATAAAAATTCATATAATATTATTTTTATTTGCTTAATAAAATTATTTTAATTACATTTAACTTACTAAGAATCAATTATATAATTACAAGAAAATTATTGATAATAAAATTCTATCTCAATTTAAATTCATACAATTTTATAACAAATTCAACTTATCAATTTAGCACTAAAAACGATTAAATATAGACAAATTACTAAATTTTCAAGTATTTAAACACCGAAATTAATTTTATAAATTAGTACTCTAGACTCACTAGAGTCGAATGTGAAGGAATATTGGACGCAATTTAAGCGGAAGCAATGTGGTGAGTGAAATTTCAAACATTTTAAAATTTCACAACACTCAACTTTTGGGTCCAATAAACTTTTAAGCAATCACTTTTAATTAGTGTGTAAAACACATATGCAAGAAAAGAAAAAATAAATAGTAATCGAATTACCTCTTGAAGCGAAGAATTTTGAATCTTTACTTTTCTTTGAGCTCCCCAAATGTAAAGTCTCTAGAATTTCCACACCAAACTTTATCTTTCAAGCTTCCTTTGGTTTCTTTGGTTATTCTTGATTTCCTCTATTTGGTTGTCCAAATGAAATCAAGAGCTTCCTTTAGCAAACCTTTGGTATTTGGATTTCTTTTAGTTTGCTATGGATATAACTTTTCTTTTCAAGAAACTTTTGTTCTTTCACAAAGAATAAATAATTAGAAATGAAGATCAAAAAAATGAAGAACACTTCTTCTTTTCTTTTCTCTCTCAAGTCTTAATCTTTAAGTTATCACTTGAAAAAGATGATGAACATAGGTTGGTTCATTTTATTTTTTTAGCAAAATAATCATCACTTTCCTTTTATAGCTATCCAACAATTGTTAGCTATTAAGAAGGCAAATTAAAATTGAGTTGCTTTATTGACTTTACGGCAAACATGAAAAACTCCATTTTATCCTTTAGGTTTAATGACTATTTCATTTGAGCCTTAGGATAGAATTTACCATTTGAGCTTGGTTAAAAAATCTCTTGGTTAAAAAATCTCTAACTCCTAAAACTCATTAAATGGGCTTTAGGGTTAAATATTTTTCCTAACCCCTAAACCTCATCAAATGGGCTTATTGGTCATTTGAAGACTACTAACCCCTAAACCCAATAAATAGCCTTTAGTGTTATTGATTTTCTCCAATCCCTAAACTCATCATATGAGCCTTAGTGTTGTTGAGAATCTCTAACTCCTAAATCCATTATATGGGCTTTAATGTTAGCTAAATCTTCTAACCCCTAAACTATCTATCTCCATATCACATATGGACTTTAACTATTTAGTGTTAGTTATTAATCTCAAAATAAATTCCATTCATTTATTAATCCATAGATTTAATCAATTTAATCCTTCTCAATTTATATCATATATAAATTAGGATTTAATCGATAAAGAAAGCTTTGCGGATTTAAACTTCAGGACATGCTAGGATCCTTGTAAATTTAATTACAAGTTGAATCATTTTACCATTAATCAATTAATTAAATACTTTAATTAATTATTATGGTAAACCTTTTACGCTTGAAAGATAATTACTTTTGGGTGTGTGACTTTCTAGGTTTATGTCTAATTAGCAATGAGAATGAGAAAATATTTTTCTCTACTAATGTGAAATCCCTATTTCACCCTTAGTCCCATAAGTCATGAGTGACGTCTAGCAAAACATATCATGACTACCTAATTAGAATGAATATGAATGTTTGATTACTTATTCATTTCATGGACCATCGATCATAATTAACGCACAATAAAATCCCTTCATTACAAAATACCAATCTTAACTAGGGTCATGGATTTGTCAAACCCTAATATGCTTCGATCATATGTCTATATCTCGATTCTAATTCTTGATAAATTGATTCCTATTAGAAATCCTTTCTAATGAATCTTATCTACCTCGGCCAAGGATTTGATTATCAAGAATAATCAGATAGCATAAGATTTCTTCCTTGTTTATTCAAGTTAATGAATTCTCTCTTGGCGATCACTTATCTCCATACATAACTAGTTAGAACTATTACATACCATATACCTATACATGAATAGCATAAGTATGTAAGCAGTAACAAATCCCAACTACCAATGAATGAGATACAGTGTCCCTCAAGTCAAAGGACTATATGTACAATTATGACCTAAATGATGATTTATTGACTAGCAATAAAACTCCATGCTATTATCATCTAACGTCACAATTCAATCATTCATCACATGAATATCCACATATTTATATCGACAATATTTGTCAAGCAGCATAATACTCACTGCCTCTATAATCATAAGTATCACATACTGATTATAGAATATAAATAGAGGTGACGGTATTATGGAATTAATGATGCCCAGTCATTATTCCTATGACCATGAACATTTAAAGTATTTGTTTGAAAGCGATCTATCATCCATATTCTCAACACTTGAGAATAGATCATCTTCCAAAATACTAATGGACTACAAATATATATTTAATACAATGGAACTATTGATTTATACAAACATATATTTATTGCCATTAATTAAGATATTGTTTTACACTTACATAAATATATACACTGCTCTAGGGCATATACTCTAACAGATGGGTTTGATAAGCTAGGAGTAGGTTCTTGACAAGGATGTCCACCTGTTCTTGTTCAGTTGGTATGTTTACCATTTGAGCAGCTTTAACCCTCCACCGTGTAAGGAACATGGAAAAGGACTCATTCAGAAGTTGTTTGGTGGTTTCCAAGTCACGCCTAGTAACATCCACTTCACTGTTGTAATGATATTGATTGATAAAGGCTTGACAGATATAATCCCAGGTCTTTTTCTGGCTTTTGTCTAGTGAAAGGAACCATCTCAATGCTGCACCAATTAATGATTGTTGGAACAATTGTGCAAAGAGCTCATTATTAAGTCTCAAATGCTGCATTGCCCCCACATATATCATCAGATGAGTCTTGGGGCAAATGGGTCCATCAAATTTCTCAAGTTTAGGCATTTTGAATTTGGGTGGAAGCTTGGCATCAGGGAACAAGGAAAAATTGTCCACATCAATTAGGTTATTGCTATGTTTTAAGGATTTGATGGCTTTCTCCATCGCTTCAAGTTTTTCCATGAGCATCTTGGTGTCTAGATGGGAGAGCACATCCCTACCTTGAAAAGGATTCAAGGGAAAGGAAGGGTTAGAGTGGGTGAAGGTGTTTGGCACAGAGGTAGTGTAGGTAGGGATTTGGACTGGATTAGGGTTAGCCCCATTCAGATTTTGGGTGGTTTGGTCCAAAGCTGTGTTTGGCTTAGCTGGTTTGAGGTTAGCTTGATTAACCATGGCCCGCACTTCTTCGTTGATGGAATGTCTTTGTTCCTCAAATTGGGCTTGTTAAGCATTCAGAATTGCTTGAAAATTATCCTCTTGTTTCTTAAGAATACTGGTCATGAGTGTGGTCAGGGTAGCCATGTCACTTGGATCAGCCATTGGTACCTTTAAGAAAAAAAAAATCCTATAAGTGGCGAGTGAGGATGTGGAAAGAGTATATAGATTCTGAGAGAAAAGGATCCCTTATAGTGTTATGGGCCAACTGTTCTTGGGCTTTGAGTATGATGGGCAAAAGGTATTAGGCTTTGGGGATTTGCCAAGGTCTTGGGCTTAAGGAATTTTGCCAAAGTTTTGGGCTTAGCATGTTGAGCCCAAAGGTATTGGGTTTTGGGAATTTATCCAAGTTTTTGGGCTTAGGATTTGCATGTTGTGCCAAAGGTATTGGGCTTAAGATTTATGGGGCGAAGGTGATTGGGTTAAAGTGAAAGTTTTTTACCCTTCTTCGGTTCAAGGTTCCACTTAAAATGAATGCATGTTGTGCAATATGGATGCATGATGAAGATGCAGTTGTGTAAGGTTTTTGCTTTATGGAACATATAACCTAAGGTCAGGTTCTAAGTTCATTACATGAAAAGGCTTGGTGGCTTGAATTGGGTACCCGTCACACTAGAGCAGCTATATACCTAACCACATGTGAGTCAAGGAGCCTCACGTGGGTCCATCTATATGTGCATACTCGTTACACCTTTAAAAAGGATTTAAAGGATACATTGCAAGCTGGATGATTTCACTATCGGTGAATTGACCCAAGGAGGGTTACCCACTCAATGTTACTTTTTATCCATTATTTTCCTAGGAAACTAGAGTTTTGGACAAGGAGTCCAGATGTAGTGATGCATGAAAAGGTATTTGAACTAAAGCCAAAACTTTATTTTTACCAAAAGTAATACTCTTTTATCTTTTATTTTGAAAAAGATTTTATTATGTCCCCAGTGGAGTCGCCAACTGTGAAGCCTCACCCTAGCACCGGTCCGATCCGCTAAGAGAATCAAAATACTCTTCGGGCGAATCTCCACTCAATCTGGAACCCGCTGTGAGTTCTGGAAATTGGATGCGTATTTTTGCATTGCAAAGGGAGTCGACACTTTAATTTTATTTATTTTTAATTGGAGAAAATTAAAGGAAAACCCAATTAAGTTGACTCCAAATTATTTAATTTTTCCCAATAGAATAACACTGATCTGCGAATGACCAAAGAGGGCTCGGGGATCAAGTTTTGGTAATTAACAATAAACTTCTTTAGTTTGGCTTAGAAGTGCAAAATAACCTTTATGTATAAAAGATCATTTTCATGCATGAACAAAATTATAAATGATAAATGAAACAATTATTAATGATGCCAATATTATATGGATGACAGTTATAGAGAAATATATAGGAATAAAATATATTTAAATGAACAATGAACAAAAAAGATCTTTTCTCTAGCCCTTATAGGTACTAGGAAAAGCACATATTCCTCAATTAATTTAATAAATGAAATATAAAGCAATAAAAAGAAATATAAATAAAAAGGAAAAAATATTATTTAAAATATTTTGGAGTTGATGTCTTAAAGATTGGCATGTCTGCGTATCCCTTTGAATGGGAATTAAATCTCACACAGTTCTTCCTTCTTGCGAAGTTGGGGTTTTACTCAAAAGAGGTTTTGGTTTATTAACTTAATTCAGATTTTAAATTAATAAGATTTAGATCTTGTCTAATTTAGACCTAAATAAGATGTGATAAAAGGATAAATTCTAATTCTGAATTTAGAATTTAAAAATGCAAGAGAAAGAAATTATACCTTTATTTTTCTTGGCTTTTTCGCGGATTAGGCGAGCTTGATTCCGAATGTGAACTACACTTCGAATTTAGGAACTCAAAAATAAATAACAAAAATTTTAAATTGAAATTATTTTGGTAAGTGGAAGGATTTGGATATGTAAAAGGAGAATTTCGACAGAATTTTGGTAACAAAGAAGTGATATTTTTGGATTTCCCTAATTTTCTCTCTATTTCTTCTCTGATTTTCTGAAGGAGGAAGTGATCTATTTATAGAGAAGGGTGAGGAGAGTTGGTCGGCACTGGCGGCGGCACAATCGGACTACCGGCGGCACGCCGGTGGTGCCGCGTGCTGGGCGGTACGCTTTTGGCCCGGTTCGGTCTGACCATCCGATTTGACCTGATTTTGCAATGTTTTGGTCGATTTTGGCTCATTTCTTATCCTATTTAGGCTTGATTTGATTCTATGGATTCGTAATTGAAAACTGGTTATCTGGGGGTGCAATTTTAAGGGTTCACAATAACACAACAAGGTAATACAACCATTCATTCAAAATGATAGGCAAGCACAAGCATAGTCATGCCTCCACCCTTATTTCTCCCACACAGTCTTATTTATTTTTCCTAGGTGTTTGGCTTTAGCAAGCTATCCAATCATGGAGACATTTGCTTTTTCGTATGTAGTGAACACATATAATCGATCCAAAAGAATAAGCTATATAAGCCTTTTAAATTTCAAATTTTGCATTATGGAGAGTGGAATGTCACCACATGCATTTGCAAGGTTTATACATCAAGATAATTTGGATCATACATGCAAATTATTATGGACATCCTAAGGGAAATTGCTAGGTCATTTTATGGGCTATAGTTGAATTTAAGGTTTAAAGGTCCTTGCGAATGAGGATACTCCAATTTGTCTCCCAAAGTGGTCAAATGGAGCACTTTTGGTACAAATGACGGGGTGGTATCCCTTTTATACGGTATAATACATATTCACAAGTGGTGGTTGGCCACACAATAAACCAATAGGTCAAGTGGAGCTATTGCATTTATTGTTGACGCCACCGATGGTAAAATATGGACTCATTGCTTTGTGCCTTGTGTGTGAAGTGTTTAGTGATGCAATAAAAAGTATATCCAAGTTATGAATTATTAAAATAATTATCTATTGAAATTGATTTTTCTCTGTCCCTAGTGGAGTCGCTAGACTGTGGTGTCTTTATGGTGACGTGGTTCTATTAGGCTCGTAGCCTTAGGAAGACGGTATGGATAAACCAAACCAGAGAAAAGAAGTCGCCACTCGGTTTAAGGTGTTATCGAGATCACAAATGAAAATATTTTCTTCCTCTAGAAAATGAGTGGCAGCTTGTATCCCTAACAGAGCACTGAGCCACCTTAACTAGTCAGAGATTTAGGTAAGGAAACAAGGTATGAATTGGGGATGGTGTTAGGCACCCCAACCCGCTTGGCCATCACAACCAACTTCCATTTAAGCTAAAGATTTTAATAAAAGAGAACTTGGATATACTTTTAATGAACGAGCAGTTTATATATGCAATATTACATGAGATATATAAACATTATTAAGATAAATATTCACACAAAAAAGGCACACTAACCCTAAAGAAAGGAAAGGAGAAATGAGTCATCTAAACAATCTAACAAGCATAAGTGCGCAAACCATAGAAAGTTAAATGTTTTCCATACAAGCATGCATCTAACTCCCTAATAAAGAAAGGGAAGGAGAAATGATTATAACCCAACAATTTATATAAGGCTTATACTAAAGAAAGGGAAGGAGAAATGATTTTTAATTGCTTAAATGTTTCAATGGCCTCTTCATAGCCATTGGCTTGCATTGGGTCCAAATATAGAAGGTTATTTGCCTTAGCATGCCCATAAGCCTTATTGGGCTTACTTAACTCTCCATGGGGAATCCTACATGGTTAGTCTTAAACAAACAATACATATTGCAACACAAAATCATTTTGGAAGCAAACAATCATCACTCTTTTAAAGAATTACCCTAAAAGTATAAACTATCATACTTAAGCTTTCAAGAAAGCAAATTAACAAGGAAACACAAAGAGGGCATATTAGCTTATATGCATCTAAATGAGCAAAATGATTTGATTTAAGAACGATTTTAATGCAAAAAAATTAAAACATAGCTTAAACATGCCATCTTGCATGTTAAAGCATCAAAACTATCCATTTTAACATAATATAAAATTACAACAGTAATATGTATGATATATATGACTCATGAAATATCCTTTTAGGTTTAAACATGATTTAAAAGCATTTACATAGGGTTTCAATGCATAAAATCGCATGCTATAGATAAATAAATGCACGAGAAGGCAAACAAGGAACCACAAAACAATCAGAGGCAAGAAAACAAAGAGTCAGGGCCATGAGGCCCTGCTTCCAAGGGTTAGAGCTGATTTCTTCCTATTTTCATTAAGGCATGGCCAATTTCTGGGCTCTAAGGCTTTTAAAGTTCAAAAGGACCTTAAAAAATGCAAATTTCTAGGTTTAGAATAATTTTATGTGTGTGAGTGATTAGGATATGAATATGATAGTAGTTTTCCATAAAGCTTGGTCATGGTTCATTGCCTTTCAATTGAAAAGCGAACTTTAGGTTTTGTAAGCTAATCATAACATGATTATTATGCGAGATGAACATGTTAAAACAATAAAATCGAATTGGTTTTAGAAAATATATATCTTTTTAGTTGTGAAAAAAAATTTATTTACGAATAATACAATCAAGCCATATATTCATTCATATCAACACACCATCCTAATTTCACAAATATACAAAACATATAAGGCTATGATCATATGGATTTCATCCATATGATCCTACAAAAGATTTACATCTTAAAGCAATAAACAAAGAAACTTAACCAAACAAAAACTAGAAACTAATTATAGCACAAAGGTTTGGCTAATCCCCCTTAGGCTTACCTCTTACTTTCAATTGTGATTCGGATTTGAATATCGTAATGTAAACGAACTTCCTTGCTTTATGAAGAAGGCTTAGGTATGAAAATGGTTTAGATTTATAAAAGAATTTTCTCATTTAATGGAACACAAACAAAGAAAGAGTTATTGTTTGTGTTATTGCAAGAAGCTTTTAAGAAAAACCTAATTCAATTACTTAAAGAAAAGTTTTGTATGTTATAATTAAAGTTTTGAAACAATTATATGTTTTCTTTTCTTAACTTTTTTTTTAAAAAAAAAAAGTAAAGTTGGAGGAGGAGATCTCCTAAAAAGTGTTTGAGCTGAGAATGATCAGGTCTGGAGTCCAAGAAAAGTCCAAAAAAAGTCCCCCTTTCTATAGAAAATTCAAAGGGTATATATAGGGGAGAACCAGAGGAAAAGTTTCTAAATAGGCAAAGTACTTGGTGTACAAGACAAGTACTTCCTATTTAGTTAAAATGAGATCGAAATCAGAAAAATCAATTTAAAATCTTCTAAAATAATAAAAGGAAAAACTTCCCAGATAGTTTGGAAGTTACTTGCAAGTCAAACACTCACAAGCTTCCTTTTTAGTTAAAACAAGCTTCCGATTTTAAATGAAAGCTAATGGGAATTTACTTTAAAATTTTATTTTGCTAAATGCTAAGAAGGAATAAGATAAAAATACAAAAAAAAACAAGAAAATAGGCATGGAAAGTCCCAAAAAGGAAGAAAATCATATGGAAAGGCAGCAAAACGGGCCCATGGAGCGTGAACAAGGCCACAAGGCCTAAGCAGAGCCATGATAGGGCTGCATGGACCTATACAGGGCCATATGGCTATGCACCAGAGCCACAAGGGTTTGGCTCATACAGGCCCATTGCCTCCTTCCCAAGCCCATGTGATCGATTCCTCTCATGAGCTTTATAACTTGACTCAAAACATTTTTAAGCTTATCTAAATGGGTCCTTAACTCTTTAGGGACCCAAAATGAATAAAACACCAGCCCATATCCGTAATTACTAGTCACAAAAGCTTGACAAACTCACCGATCCATTTTCTTTACAAAAAGCCATTTTATGCAAACATAATTGAATCAAACTCATTTTCTCTAAACTAATCTTCTTTTAACAAGGAATTCCTTTTGACACACTACACCATAAAAGGCCTACAACAACACAAATGAAGAATATTGCTCTAATAGTATTGCCTTAGATAGGATTGATTTTTTTCTAATGCAACATTATGTGTAAAATGTTGCATTAGACCTGGTAAAAAGTGAAAAATCAAAAACTAATGTAACACTTTGTTAGAAGTGTTGCATTATATTGGATCTAATTCAACACTTTGTCAGAAATGTTGCATCATTCTAGCTAATGCAACACTTATAAAGTGTTGCACTCTAGTAAAGTAGAAAAAAAAAAATGCTAAAGTGTTGCATTGTTGAAAATAAGAAAAAAAAGTAATGCAACATTTTTAAAACAAAAACAACACTTTTAAAGTATTGCATAATTAAAAGTAAAATTAAAAAAAAAACAATTTTGTAATATCACTATAAAATGAAATTAGATAAGGGGACAACAATAGAGGATGATCTAATTTTAATGGTCCTCAAAAATAAATTATTAAAAGATATAGGGAACACATGTTTTAATTGTCTCCTATATCTTTGAGATTATTATTTTAGGTACAATTTTTTTAATATGGAAATTTAAAATCTAATTAATCGATATAAGGGGACGACTTTATTTTTTACGATAGTAAATTTAAAAAATTAGCATTCCATTTTACAAAAAGAAAAACAATTCAAATTAAACTCTTTAATTACTCTCTCTTTTTTTGCACTATCACGCTCATTCATTTAGTCCTCCTATCTTCTATCTATTTTATAGATATACATAAATAAATAATTAAATTAAAAAAAAAGAAAGGAGAAGATTTGAGAATAATATGGAGAATTTTAGAGACCTAATATCGGTGAAAAAAAAAAGAAAAGGAGAGTGAGTAAAGAAACAAAACTCAACATTTTTGTTTCTTTACTCACTCTCTTTTGGGTGGCCAGATTTTGGTTAGTGGCGGCAGTGAAGGGGCTAGGTTCTTCAGCGTTGCTGTCTCCTTTCCCTATTCCTTCTCTCTCGATCTCTCCATCTATTTTAGTAAAGAAACAAAACTCAACATTTTTTATTCTTTACTCAAACAGATGGAGTGATCAAGAGAGAAGGAACAGAGAGAGGGAAGAGTAACGGTGAAGAACCCAACCACTTCATTGCCACCACTAAACAAAATTTGGCTACCCACCACCAATAAACCATCTCTCCTACTCCATCAAGTCTTTGTTCACTAGAAAATGGAAGGGAATGGGAAAGTTTAGAAGAATCAATAGAGAATGAAGGTGAACGAAGTTATCTTTGTCCTTTTTCCGATGAGCCAATCACCTTTCATGCCATCATCGCTCTTTTTCCTCTTCTTTTAATATTGGTAAAAATCTCATTACCTTTAATTTACCATTAATTTTGAATTCAAAGCAAATTTTTGAGTTGATTAAATTGAATTTGTAAGTTGATTTGGTGGTTTCCGCCGCTCTCCACCGAGTGTGGTGGCCTTTGGAGATGTTAGTAAATTGAATTTGTTTATCCACCATTGATGGTAGCCCAATTGGTCACTAGTGTGTGAAACCCACACATCACAGTATCCTCCAACCTTATTTTCTCTTCTTGATTTTCTATCATTTCTACAAATTAATTTAATTTGGGTAAATTTCTTAGAAGTTCAAGTTTAAAATTTAGTTTGTGTGTGTATATATATATATATATATATATATATATATATATATATATATATATATATATATATAAAGAATGTTAATAAGTGAATGTAAAAGAATTGATTGATTGAAAGTTAAGTGGATGAAAAAATTAGTAAAAATATAGTTTAAATCTATTATGATCCACTTGAAATTCAAATTTTATTTTAAAAGGTGCATTGCTTGTGTTTCTTGCGTGCCTAGGCTTTTTGAACAAAAATGCTTCAAAGTAAAATTTAGCTATATTCTAAGTGGTAGAAATATGAAAATATGATTGAATCCAGGGCAGTCATTTTTTATTGGCATAATCTCTACACAACACTCTAAGGCTTTTTAGTGGTAGCTATACTTTAACAGACTCTATATGTACATTGTTTGGGGTCTAATTTGGCAAATTGATTGTTGAATGTTCTAGGATTAACTTGAGTGCACTCTTACTAGCTTAGAAAATGATATTGTCACCTTCTATGTTGCTTACCCCTTTGTAGAGTGATAGTTGCTTTAATAGCATTAGTAATGCATATATACTTATTAATAGGATCTGGAGCAGTATTGGGACGAGCATGGATGCCAATACCTAGAGTAGTATTTTTCCTATTTTGAAATGAGCGAGGTTATTACTCCTAAAGGATGGTCTAATAATCAAACATCCTGAATGAGAAAAATAAGTAATTTTTAACTGAATCTTTTTAGAACCCATCAAATGAGCTACACTATACATATATAAGATTATTTTTCTTCAATTTTACACTCATTTGTATTATAATAATGAAATTAAAATTTTTTCTAGTATGGAAATCCCGATTAAGCTAAATAAATAAAAATATCCTACAAAGAAGCCACATTTAAGTAATGTCTAATGCAATTTGTAGGGATCTTTTCTTCGGAGAATTCAAGTGCACTGGACCAAGCTCAAATCCAAGTGGACGTGTGAAATATAGCAAGCAAATGGAGTTAGAAGAAGCAAAAAACCCTATATTATTCTTGACTATATTAAGGGTTCTAGTTGGTTGCTTCCTTCTCCAAAACTATAAAGAGTATATTCATAAAACAGAATATACATTATCTAAGTAAGGAATAATGTGTAGTTGTCTGCATAGTTTGTGCTCAAATTCTCAGGTAATTAGAGTTGCAGAGCTGATCTATTTTGAGCATATGCATGGCTCTCAGAAAGCCCATTCATCTTCCAATTTTTTTTTATGCTTTTTTTTCCCTTCACATAAACACCTTGTAAATAAACCAGTTGCTAGCTGGAAAAAACTAAATTTGGCATTTTTTAAAAATAGTTGTACTTGGGTTTTTAGTTTATTAGATGGTAGACTTGGAATTTATAAGCTATGAAACTCATTCCATTTGGTTTTCCAAATTAATCATCATTAGTAGATAAAAAGGAAAGGTAGAATTTAAGTCGTGTATATATATATATATATATATATATATGAATTAGGAGGTATAGTGGAGATCAATGGTGTCGGATCAGAGCTTAGCTCAAGTGAGATAAGGGAAGAGTAAGAACACAACTATGAAGGAATCTGAAGGTGGAACCAATTTGCACTATCAGCTCGACCTAAGTTACAAGAAGGTACTTGAAAAGTGAAAATAATTGCTTGAGAATATTCTATATCAACCTAAAATTATCAGTTTAATTCCATAAATATTGTGTACCCAAACTGAGCATTAAACAATATATGTAGTGTTTATTCTCATGAGGGAATAAAGTGATGATTTTGAAAGCTCATTGCAAAATTTGTATATAAATTAATATCTTTTAGATGTAGTCCATTGTTTGTGATTTGGCTTTTTGCATTGTTCATGTCAAAGCCTACCACTATACACATTCTTTTAGAAGGTTTGATTTTTGTTTTCTCCTAAAATGTGCACCCTTTTTAAAGTTTAGGCTTTGGTTGGTTTCTTTTTTAAATTGCCCTGAATAGATTCCTATAATCATGGTTTGAATTATTATATGCCTTAGGTTCTTTGGAGAAAATGTTGCAGTCCTAACAGATCAAGTAAACAAAATTATTTTAGTTGATTTTTTTTTTTTTTTTTTTTTTTGTCAAGCTGCATGTTTTAGTGTTAAGGGAATGAAGGAGGAGGAAATAATGGTTATATGCTAAAATTTCATATCAGGTGTGAGAAACCTCCTGTAAAGTGGAATGAGCTTTTGAGTCATCATTATTTTTTAGCCAGTCTGGTTCTCTAATTTCTTATTGCTAAAATTTCATTTTATTCTTAATTTCTTCTTCTTCTATCTAATGCAATATGTTTAACTTGAAATATTTATTTGTATTGAGATAAGCATGATTTGAATTCTTTGTTGGTTAAAGTCTTGGAATTTGAGTTGTACCTTTTATATTTATTGTCTTTAATTTATATTTGCTGGAATCTCAAGTAATATGGTTGATGCGAATTTGGATATTCTAAAAGAGAAAGTAGCAAAAGTAAGGATGAAGAAAATATTGGATGAAGGATTTCAATTGTTGCAACATACACAACTTGTGAATGATTATGATATATATTTCGAATATTATGGTACTTTGAATATTATGACACTTTGAATGATTATGATACTATTTGTATTTTTGTGTTTTGATCCAATTGAATTGAATGATTATGCTTACAAAGTGTTGCAATTAGACTAAATAAGTGTTGCATTCATTCTTCTTACAAAAATGTTGCATTTGGGGAAAAGAATATTGCATTAGGCAATTAGAAAAAAGTATTGCATTTGGACTAAAAGGTGTTGTCAAATGTTGCATTATGTAATTGAAAAAAAAATGTTGCAGTTGGACTAAAAAGTATTGCCAAATGTGTTGCATTAAAAAATGTTGCATTTGCTCTTTAAAAGTGTTGTTGAATTTTTTTTTTTTTTTTTTGGCCAAAAGTGTTGCATTTGCTCCAAAGATGTGCAATACTTTTTTCAGTGTTGCATTAGATTAAGAAAATTTTTGTTGCCATAGCCAAAATGCCAACACTAAAAAACTAACACATTCAAAATGTTGTATTAGCCCCTTTTTTTTATTTAATACAACACATTTAGGGTCTAATGCAATATTTTTTGTGTTGTTGTAGGCCTTTTATGGTGTAGTGACATTTTCATATCCAATGCCTTATCATTGGGCTTCAACTTAAACTCAGGTGTGCTAAAATTAGGTGTCTACTTTTTTGTACCTCCACAACCACTAGTATCCACAATCTCGACATATCTCACATATTCCTACCAAATCCTTTCGTATACACATCCTCTTCCAAGCATGGACTCGACCTGCTCCTTTCCAGGAAAGCCTAGGCCTAATACTTAGCACACACTCTCAACCTAAACAAGAATGCACACTAAAGGTCTTAGCCTGATGGGAGCCTCTGATCCACGGGACACTCCCGTACGAAGCGGAGAGGAGAAAAAAGGCCCATCAAGAAAGTGGCATCGTCTATGGGAACATATTAGCAAAAGATCTATGGGAACACATCAACAAAGAAACTGTGGAAGAACATCTAAAAGTGCAACAACAACATGCATGATTGATTCGAACGCATGCATGTCATCTAAGAAGAGCACCTAACTTTGTTCCTACGAGCTGACCAAGAATGGATGAAGTTAGCAAGAGCAACTAAGAGAAATCAACCTCTCCCAAGGAACATTTCTTAGATATAAGCTCTTGGAGAGTCTAAGTACCCTTAGTAAACTCTACTCTCCAAGATCCTTCACCCTACATCTTTAGATGTTACATGTAGACATCATTCAACTGCTAGGAGGACGAGATCATAGAAGACATCCTCTAACAAAAGACAGTGAACTCTAAGCAGAAGTCTACGAGGTAGTGTGATCTCTTTAGGGATGCACTAAAGCCCTAGATTTGTGAACCCTCAAATTTTCACCCCAAGACGATTGATTTTCAATTGCGAACCCATAGGATCAAACCGGGCCCAAATCGGATCAGAAACGGGCTAAAACTGAATAAAACAATATAAAATCGGGTTGATTCGAGTAAAGCCAGACCAAATCAAACTGTATCAGGTTAAAACCGCTTGGTTGGCACCACCGATTTTCAATTACGAACCCATAAAATCAAATCAGGTTCAATTCGGATCAGAAATGGACTAAAACGGACCAAAACAGTGAAAATTGAGTCAAGCCGATCGGTCCTGACCGAACCAGACAGGAAGGCGGTGGCCGTCTGGGCTGCACGCCAAGAGTGCCGCTCGGTGTGCTGCATGCTTGCCGCCGGCACGCCACCGCCAGCACCGCCCAAGCCCCTTTAGCCTCCTCTATAAATACCCAGCTTCCCTTCCTTCAAAATCAGACTGAAAATCGGGGAAAAATGCAAAAAACGCTTATTTTGTTACCGAAACTCTGTCCAAATTTACTTTTACTTATCCAAATCCTTTCAACTACCAAAATTATTTCAATTTAAAATTTTTATTATTTATTTTTGAGTTCCTAACCCGAAGTGGAGCTCAGATCCAGAGCCAAGCTAGCCAAGAAAAGCAAATGTATAATTCCTTTCTCTTGCAATTTTTAAATTCTAAATTTAGATCTAGAATTTATCCTGTTGTCACATCCTTATTTTGATCTAAAATTTATTAATTTAAAATCTGAATTAAATTAATAAACCAAATAAACCTCTTTTGAGTAAACCCCTCCTTCGCAAGAAAGAAGAACTGCATGGGGTTTGATTTCCATTCAAAGGGATATGCAGGCATGCCATCTTTAAGGCTTCAACTCCAAAATATTTTAAATAATATTTTTTCCTTTTTATTTATTTATTTTATTGAGGAATATATTTTTTTATTAAATTAATTGAGGAATATGTGATTTTCCTAGTACCCATAAGGGCTAGAGAAAATATCTTCTTATCATATTTTATTTTCTGTTTATTCATTAATAAACTGTGGGGCCTGGTAATACTGTACATCGTACAAATACTCCAAGGCCAAACAAGAACCAATTTCCAACATAGCCTAGGCTTTTGTAAGACCTCTCAAACATATAGTTATAAGACCTTTAAATGCAGGCAGAGATTAAGATCCATGTGGCGATTATAAGCCCTTGTAGGCTATACCAAAGCCCTCTCCGTGAGGCATTCATAAGCCCTCTCTTTAAGGCATTCATAATCCCTCTTCATGAGGCATCCATTTATGCATGGCATAGCCCCATAAGACTTTCTAACAAAGCAAAGCTACCTCTGCTTCCAGTAGCAACTCGTAATGACCTCCTCTCAGTTGGGGCCAACTTTTGTGTTGACAAAAATATACTAACCTTCTAAGATGTAGTAATGGCAAAGTCTAGGTACTCTGAATAAGTCAATAAAGCCCACAGGAACTCTACAACAAGCCCTTCCAAAAAGTAAAGAAGGTGGCACCGAGGCTCAATCCTGGCGAAGTCAATTAGAAAGAGGAAAATTGATCAAAGTCACTCCAGTGAAATCAGCCACGACTAGGAGGACGCTTATAAAGTGAAGCGTAGATGGATTCCCAGCCTGACGAAGCCAAATGACTACTAGCATAGCGAAGTTGCAGGCGAAGTCCAAGACCTGCGAAGCAAAGTCGTAAAAAAAGATCCATCCAATTGACGATGTAAAGATCCTAGAAGAACCAATATGAGTTAACCTCAGACCTGCAAAGCGAAGTTGCAGACGAAGGTCCATCCATGTAACAACGTCAAAACCATGAAGGAACCAACACAAGCTAAACTCAAACCTGCGAAGAAAAGTCACAGACGAAGGTCCACCTAGGCTAAAACACTTAGTTTAGGGGGAACTAGTTCGAGTTAGTCCTAGATTAACGAGGCAAATCCAATTGCCTCCCTAAAGATAATAGACGCTCTGTATGCAGCCAAACCCATAGACGATGACTTTCTCAACTAAGACATGTAAGTCCTAGAACGAGAAGACCTGATATAGGAAGCAAGATCACTCTTCAAACCTTAATACACTAAGTTGCTAGGGGGCCAGATCCTACTTCCAGTAGATTGCTCCATCAGAAAAGTGGTTGCAATCAGTCAAGCCACCAGGAGTGTAAGTCTAAAGATCCAATCCTTACACACGAAGTAGGTGGTGTCAGTGACGCCTTAAGGAATCAACCTACTTGGCATGCAGCCAAGAATGGATCTAGTGAAGGCAGACACCTCCAACTCGTCAACATGCATAACTATAAGACCTTCCAAGCACATATGCAAATTGAACAATAGTCAAACACAAGTCATGATCACATCAATGACAATCTATTAAAGTCAACAAAAGACACACATAGAGAAGCCAAGCAAAGAAAAGAAAACAAAGAATAACACTTGTACGACACTAAAATTGCATAAATTTGTCACGACCCGTCTTTGAGCCATGATTGTCCTAGGGAATAGGGAGACTTAAGGTCACCTAAACCCATAGAACACCTTATTACCTTAATTAACTTCCATTAATTGCCAGTTATCATTACCCCAGAATCAGAACCATAATCTTCCTTTTATAAAATCCAATACCATATTAAACATTTGTGACCATTTAATTGATACTGAAAATATTTTTCATCCTTTTTACTTTTAAACTCCATCTTCCATTTAATTCCATTGTAGTTCTCTACTTTAATTAAGTGCTTAGACTGCAGCAATTGATACATCTTACCATACAACATACATATAATAGTCTAAACTTCAATATTATAGACTTTTAAAATTATTGGAGCTCTAGAGAAAACTTCTGAATAACTATTCATACCATATAACCAAAATAGCAGAGCAATCTCCCAAGTGAAAGCTAGAACTTGGAATTTACCTTGCTGACCTGACAACCGGTCCTGAAAAATAAATAATAACTAAGGAGTGAGACAGAGTTCAGTGAGTACATATACATAATAGACAATATTAGACCAAATAATAATAGTTTCCCTTTTTCAACAACGATGTTAATCAAAATTGTTCTTACAG